>JAOWBL010003279.1:0-12501 GCA_028564865.1 Zenarchopterus dispar | reverse complement strand
TTTTTTTTTTAAGACTAAGAAAGACTAAGAAAAGCAAAAGACTAAGAAAAGCAAAAGTGAACAAAAGAAGGTTATGGCATTTCCAATTACAGTGTACATTAGTAGAGCTGACCTTGCATCAAAGTTACCATGAAACCGTCTTCCAGACAACGCAGGATTTTCCAGCATGAGTCTTTACAAAGTTCAATAATCGTCAGTTGGTTTACAAGAACAGCCAGCTTCTGCTGCCATGTTTCTCTGTCACGTTCTCTTTTCCCCTCAGTGACTCTAAAGATTATTTCTCACTGGCAAGATGAAGTTTAAATTGCTCCAGGACTTTTTTTTTTTTAAGTGTCGTAGAAGACCCAGTTATTGAAAAGACCTTTGTACTACACCAAAGATAATTAGAAAAGAAATAAAGCATGATGGTACACAGTGATGGGGATTTGCATGCCAGCTCATGGATTTGCACAACATCTGAAAACACTGTAACTTCCCAACCAAATGCAGCAGACTGGAGTGGTGCTGCACAATAGCACTTTTCACAGTGCGGCCTCAAGGAGGGACTCACGCATCACTGTTGTACATTGCAGTTGAGTTTGTGTCGTAAACCGGAAGATTGTAGTCGATGCAGTTCTTGAACTGGTACCAGAACTAAGGTGAGGCAAGGGAAGTTTATTTGTATATCACATTTCAGCAACAAGGCAATTCAAGGTGCTTTACATAATGAAAACTTGAAAAGTAAAGAGCAGAAAGAAAAAACTAGTCAAAGTCAGACATTTAATGGTTTTCCCAGTTCACCTTTCTTCCACCTTCCTGGCTAAAATTCAGCTCTCTCAGACTACAAGTCCCTAATTTGACTGATAAAACTCATTTCTATGTCTTTCACTTATTATAGTAGAAGTCGGGCAGAATGTCCCTGGTGGTTTGAAGACCAACTTTGAAATGGATGATTTTTTTTTCAATACATCCATCTGAAGTGGCACTCCCCTGCCTGCAAATCATTGGACCTTCACC
The DNA here is from genome assembly GCA_028564865.1 of Zenarchopterus dispar. Lineage (NCBI taxonomy): Eukaryota > Metazoa > Chordata > Actinopteri > Beloniformes > Zenarchopteridae > Zenarchopterus > Zenarchopterus dispar. The sequence goes on along the minus strand of JAOWBL010003279.1, from coordinate 11,505 downwards.
ATGACTTGATCTCTAAATGATGACAAATGGTGTTAAAGCATAAAACAGTCTTTGATTTCTTAGAAAAAGTTAACAGATTGTCTGACAAATTCAGGCCTCCTTTAAGACAAGTAGCAATCCAGACTGGTTACGTAATTTACCACAGTTTACTTGCATTTCATTCTGTTGAAATTGTTTTGCTCTACATCTCCGAGACGTGCTAAATAGCTCTTGGCAGAACAATGTGTTTGGTGAGTGATTTGCATTTGGCAGTAATGCCTCACTGCTTTCAAATGAAGAAAGGCGATCCTTTATTTGGCTCAACGTAGTGGCATCCTCAGGCACCGCAAAGCATGGGTTGATAGGTGAGAACCAGTAAAGCTGACTACAATGAAGAAAATTTAAATTATTGCTTATTTTTTCAACTTCTTGTAGTCAAAGTCACTTCATCCTGTTGGCTCACTCAGTATACGTCTGCCTGGACTAACTCTTGATGGATGAATGTAGCAATAATGAATATAAACTATACATAGCCAGGTGATCATAAAGACATACAAGAAAAAAAAAGCAGATTAAATCTTAGAGATCTCTACTGTGTGCTTATGCTTAGCTCTCTTTGGATCAGCATCTTTATAACCATTATCAACAAGTTTCTAGTTTGTTCGATATATAGAAGTACACACTTAGTTGGGTATATGACACTCTTCACTCCTCCGACTTTCTTCGTCTACTCGTCTTTGCACCTGTATCTCTAACACATACTCAGCAGCAATTTCCTTTTGATTCAACACCAAGGAGGATGAATTACAGTATTGACACTTTTGCACCTCATGAAGGCTGTGACTGTCAGAATATTTAATTTGCAGGTGTTAAGGAAAGAAAATGTGTGAGTAACTGATCTTCAGGTGAGTCTAAATGTGTTTTAGACAGGCTTAAGCCCTGTTCTGGGCATGTTGCCAGTCTCAGACTCGCTTCTGCTGATAGATCTGCCAGAGAGAGCGGCAGAAGCTTTAAGGCTTTGTCTATCCTCTGGATGGTGACCGAATGGCCTTGGCTTTTTTAATCACTTTGGACATGAGCAGGTGAAGTACTTCGAAATTGTTTATTTTCTTACATTCCCGCTTAAATTGGCTGAAACAATACCGACCTATTTCTGTATACTTCAGACAATTTGTCTTTTTCATGACGGCCCATCAGACGCTCTCATTACTCATTCACTGGTGAAGCCGTAGCTCTCGTTCATCCCACCTGACAGGGCAGTCCATCTCCTGTTGTGTTAAAGAGGGCAGACAAGAGTGAAAGAGTGACAATGAACGTCGTGGTTGATTGTTAAAACAAAAACGGGGATCTACATTTATTTGCAACTTCTGCTCCCCCGTCCCCCAAGAATATGATTAAAGAGTCTGGCAAAGAGTTTAGTTTACTGTGGTGCCACGTCTTATCACAAAGCAGAAAGTGTTTGAAAGTCAACTTGAGTGGATGATTTAAAGTTAGAAAGACACAGCAGGAAGATTTGTTTGTGCACTGTTGCCCTCTGATAAGAAGCTAAATTATAGAGATTAGAGTTGAATAGGTTACAGATGAGATTATTTTTCTATTAAACACACACTTTTTGAAATAAAACCACGCATGAGGGGTAAATCATGACCGTCTCTGTTGTCAAATGTAGGGAAAAAAAGAAAAAAAAATAGAATTACATAATCATGTTATCTCACTGCAAGGTCTTTCTGCCCCGACTGTCCCTCTTAAAAAATCTCCTGGTCCCTGTAATGGAGTCGCTTTTGAAGAGAGTAATAATGGCACACCAGCCTTTTCATCTCGAGGAGTTCATTTCCCCTCCAGTCTACTTTCTCCGCAAATATCTTTTTATGAAAGCTGTCGTCTTGAGATAGTGAAAACTTGCAATATCCCGGATTTTTCAGTCTTCCTCCACTTTTATAAACATGTTGAGAAAACAACAGCCAACCCAAATGTATTTAAAAAAAAAAAAAAAAGAGTTTTAAATTGATGAAAAGCGGGTAACCATGTCTTTGACCGTTCTTTGTTGTTTTTCAGACTTGTGCATTGGATCTCTGAACGGGCATATCCCGTGAGAGCTCAGATAAATTACGATAAATCAGCTCATTTTTTTCCCCCTGTATACAGAATGAATGTGTAATTTCAAACTTTACAGCCAGCAGGAGCACTCAGAGACGTTTATGTGCAGTGAATACACAGCGAGCAACATGAAGATGTTACTAATGAGGAGAGCCTACAGAAAGCTTTAAAGATATCACACTGTTTGACACGTCTCCATTTATAGATGATTCTCACTGCTGGGTTGAAGGAGAGGTCAGGCTCTTCACAGCGGGGCCACCTTGTAGTTTATTCTCATTCAGTGTGCCATGATGAAGCAGCGCATGCTCAGGAGGCTGGAACAAAACACAATCTGCTCCTTATTAGAAGAGCTGGTTTGGGCTATATTTAGGCATCATCCAGACGATCAGATTACTACTTTGAGAGGAGAGAGAAGATACCACAGTTGATTTTAAATAAGCACCTTCATGCCCACTCACTTTCTGCTTTAGTGAAAAATCTTTACGCTGCCAATAAGACAGAATCGACTGACTTTACAGCTTTGGCAAAACGGGCCCGTATCGATGTGGGTTCAGCGTCAACGTTGAGTCTTCATCTGTATCATTTACAAGTTACAGCAGATCCATCTACTGATATCAGTGTGGATGTTAATGATGATGATAAAATGATCTCTCTGATCGTCCACTTTGAATGACTGGATACTACACGACTCCTGCCTTGAGGCCAGTTTTCCCCAGAGGATCATGAAAATGTTTCTTAATTCAGCTACAAGAGAACAAAGTACTGCTGTTTCCACAAATCTAGTAATAATAGATCCAAATCCACAGTCCTCTGCACTGCTCGATACTGAATGAAGAAAATTAAATATTCTGTAACGTAAGACAGTAGGTCACCGGAATAAAATGGAAAATGCACGTATTTAGTTTGCACCGGTAAATTCTGGTTCCTGCAAATCATAGTCGAAATTATTGTTTTTTTTTTAGTTTTTCTATCTTTTCTAGTTACCATGATAAATATCATTTGTGAAAATTACATTAAGTGATCATGATGTCATTTTGAGGCCATAGCACCAACCTGAACATGTGAGAGTTTTCTATTTTTGCTCCTTAAAAAGTTAATTATAGTAATTATAGTAAACCATTCAGAGGAGTGAAAGCAACAAATCGCTGCTCAAGATCTCTGCATGAACCACCTCCCGATGGGGGAGGGGGCTTGACTGATTTTTTTTTCCCTTTTGGCACAGCTTTAGTATTTATGGTGTCACAAGAGATTGCATGTAGATAATCATTAAACTCCAGATACTTCCGAATACAGATTAATTTTATTTATCATTTGTTGTCCTACAAAGTAGGGCTGAAAATGGGTTTTTAATCAAAGTCACCAATTTGACTGATTAAATTAGCAAACTGCAAAGGTCATACTTATTTATGCAGCTCAAGACTGATTTAGTTTTGGTATTTTGCTACATCTGTAGGCAGCACAACGAATATGAACCATGATAACATCTGGAAAAGCACCAGAGCTAACTGTGCAATTAATATGCTGAAAAAAAAAGGCATGCAGAAGTAGTGCTGGTCCTCCCTTAATAGTGATATTTAAAGAGTTATCCATCAAGTATTATATATATTGTAATAATCTCAAGCTTAACTTTCATAAATTATGATCAAAACTCAAATTGTCACAATATATGCCAAACATATCACAATAACAAAGACATTTCCCCCCCAAAATTGTTCCATCCTACTATCAGGTGCAAAAATCTCTTCCACAACCCTTCGCCTTTTTAAGGAAAAAACAGAAATAATGGAGAACCATTTCGAAAATTGCTCATAATCTTGAGCTGCTATTATCGCAAATGTGCATATGAGCCAAGTGAGGCTGGATAATTGACAGATGCAGCAGCTGTAGCCAAAGGAGGCGAAGGAAGCTGGAGTGCAAGAAAATAGTAGGCCATAATGCAAAACCCACTTAGCTGCCACACAACGACACACAATCTCCAAGTGTTTCCGTGCCGTCTTATTTCACTGTAGCTACAAATATCTCTCTAATGTTTTGTAGCTGAGTGACTGCATATTGAAAGAAGTCCTGTGGAGAATTAAAGAGAGACTTGATGGACTGTGACTGCCAAAAATAAAGTAATAACGTCCTTCTCCGATAGACCGAACCCACTATCTGCATCATGCTTTCTATTGTACTGAGCCTCAGATATTCCTGCAGGTATGAATTATGTACTCTGGTATAAATTATCTATTCTCCACTCATCAAGAGATAATTTCTAGCCAGCTTACTCCCGTGTATTGATATTGTGCTGAACAAATCGGACTATGATTTGGGGTAAAATGTTCAGGAGTAATATATCAGCCAATTCATCAGACTGATGTTTCTTCCATTAAAGTACAGAAATTCCAAATCTGGATTCAGCTGGTGCGTTTTGGGATGAAAAGAGAACGGGGGAAAAATTCTTCAGATTTGAGCAGTGGGTGGGTGTTCTGCTCCACGGAAGGGGTGGTGAGATGGTGAATGGTAGCAGAACATTATAAACTATTAGTGGGGAAGCAAAGATGAATAATGAGTGCAGTTAAACATCAGCGTGGCTGCTGCAATTTATGGGAATCGTTATGCATTTGTGTAATCATTAGCATGCTAAAGACTACCTAAATGTGTTGAGTTCTGAGTCTCCAAAATTGGATTAGATCGCCTTCAGATGTCAGTTAAATTCTCATCAGTTTGATTAAATTAGTTTGCTCTTCAAACTGCAAACAGAAAAATAAAAAACAATTTCTCACTGTAATGAAGATGAGTTTCCCAAAACCTGATTCTTTTCAAAACATCTTGGGAAGCTTACCACAGCAGGCATGAACCAATACCCGTGTTACTTCACAAAATAGCTCTATAATAATCCAAAGCTGATTATTTATTTTTTTTTGGTTTGTTTCATTCAAGTCTCACTCCTTGAATGTGACCTTGGGTTTGATCAAAGGAAGTTGCCCCAAGGCAAAAGGCAGAGCACAGACGGGCCTTTGTCTTTCTATTTCTGTCTTACTAACCTTTTGATTCATATGATAAGAACCTGAAACTGTATAGTACGTAATGTTTCACTGTCTGAAAAGTTCTGAATGATGTATGCCTTTAGATTTCAAGGTCATTTTGGGATTTTATTGACAGTCTCATTTTGAGAATCTGCCAAATGGATAAATGCAGATAAATGCATATCCAAATACACTTTCCAATTTACTTTTTTCAATGGCTATGAATCAGAGTAAAGGGAAATTTACGGTTAAAAAAAAACAAACAAACAAAACCAAAAACAACAACCTAATCATTTAGCTTTGATTATTGTCTGAACATCTTTTTTTCACAATCCCCCAGACTCACTCTTCACATTTCAACCTCCAATACATAAAACACACAGCTCTAACCTAAAAATATACACATTAAAAACAGCTTTTAGGAGCTCACAGACCTACAAATAGCAACATAAAAAGAAAAGATTACAAGCATTGTGCAGCGTCTCTTTCATGCTACTCAGAGTTCTTATTGAAGTGAGGATGAAGGACTTCTTGTAGATCTTCTTCTGGGTCGGTGGGACCTTGTAGCACCTGTCTGATGACAGTAGGATGAATAATAAAGAGGGTGAGGAAGATTCTCAGTGAACAGGGTGGCTTTGCTCGCCACAGAGCGGCTGCACAGTTCACACAGGTGAGTTCGGAGTGATCCAGTACTTTTTCAGACCGGAGTGGAGTGGCAGTGGGGGAAAGTTTTGTTGCATGTTTTTATGTTTCGAAAGTTGTGCCAGGATGAAATGTTAAGAAAGAGAATTGTTTACATATGGACATGACGGGTCCTTGGCTTGGAAAGAAACTTATGAAACAGTCCGATTTGAACAAGATCGTAATTTAGATGAAGCTGTAGCTTTAAAGCTCAACAGAACAGAAACAGTCACGACATAATTTCTATCAGAAACTATTTTATTTGCAAAGAACTCACCCCCTCATCAGAAGTGCAAATTTAAGAAATGCATCGTCCAGCAGAGCTGTGACTTCCTTCATCTGAAAAGTTAAACTTCAAATGATTTAGTTACAATTTCCCTGCTAATGTCCCTCCTAAATGGTGAATTACAGCCCTCCTTATGCATTGCTGCTGTTTTCTGTCACTAGTTGTCTCATATTTTACATTAGACGATTTATAGCCAGTGTTTATTTCCTTAGAATACTGGCCAACCCTCAAGAGTTTTAATCATATTTTATAAAAAAAAAAAAAACGAAAAAACAAATCTGACTTTCTCATTTTGGACGCCTGCAACTTTAATGCCTGTTTGATGAATCAGGCACTTGCAGTACAGTAGTTGTAATACATATGGAAATCAGCTGGAATTACTGCTGTTATGCATCAGTAGCCGAGAAGTACACCAACTTTGATTTTTTTTTTTTTTTTTAATCCTTTCTTGAAATTTTTATGACGTCCACTAGAAGCTGTGAATCAATTCACAGCTTGAGCTTCAAGCTTCTCCTTTCAGATGCTGAGAAGAGTCTGAACCACATGGCATAAATGTTGAATTCCTCTAAGCTTCTGTGAGCAGATTTGTGGATCTACCTCTGAGCTTTAACAGAGGAGATGCTATGTTGAGCCCTTTATCATTATTTCTGGCATTTTGTTTCAGTTAGATTAAGTTAAAAAGGGAGGAAAAAAAAGGTGTCCGTATTGCTACATGCGGCGCGACACATCAATCTGCTGTTCAGTCAACTCGCTGCATATCTGCCGGGGATTACACCTTGTTTGTAAGCACTACATAGCCCCTGCAGCATTGCTGTCCAAGATTACTGTTTAACAACCCGGTTATTAAAAAAACACTATTTTGAACCAGTGTTGTTTGAATTGATTAAATTCACATCTAAGTTTTGTTTACTTTTATCCTCGCAGGCTTACGGGTGAGGCGCGCACAAGTGTGTATCTCTCTGACTGATAGTTAGAAGGCTCACAATATTAAAAATCTAGGCTGTCAGGTGAGTGTACAGATGTGTGGTTTTATTTTGTGTGGTATAATCAAAACATGATTTGGCTGCTCTCTGAATTTCTTTTGCCAAATGTTCCATAAACTTACCTTTTCTTTGGTTGGTGCTCATAGATTTGAATCTTTTGTAGAGTCTGCAGGAGGACTGAATGCTGTAGTTAGTGCACAGTTCCTGAAAACACAACAGTAAGTGGGCCAACATGACACATGCGTGACCCATTCATGTTGTCCACCCACAGGGAAAATACATTCAGTGACCATAAAGGGAAAAAAATGCAGACTACAGTGGTGCGTTTATACTGTACTGTAGGACATCATCGGTGGCTGTAGCTCAAGAAGTACAGTAGCCATTTGCCTACCTGAAGGTTGGTGATTTGATTGCAAAGATTGTCCCACATTGATCTGTGTATCTCTCTGTTGACTAAGCGAGTGCTTTGTGTGGGTGGGTCAATATACCTTGTTGTGTAAAGCTTTGGACTGGTAAAGTGCTATATAAATACGGTTCATTTCCTAAAGATTGTATTTGATGGCGTACAAGTCACTTTCATCAGATTTATTTGAACACAGTATCCTTCTGAAAAACCATGCATGCATCAGCTTGCTTCATTTCCGACAATAACAACAGAAAACTTTATGTTTGTGAGATCATATAAAAATAGTGGAGTTGATTGAGGTAAACCTAGAGTTATAAAGGAAAGTATTCACAGCTATTATATTATCTAACTATGTTAAAAGACTGAGAAGATGAAGATTGATTTTTACCAGTGAGGTGTGCATCCCTGGCGAGGAATACAACTCCCTTCCTGAAGTAGTTTTCATTGTGCACTTTCCGGCTACGGTGGATCAGTTTCTCCGCAGGCAGGTAGAACTCGGCAAGACACTTGCACAGGTCGATGAGAACATGCATGCATCCGCAGAAAGCCTCGTCAATTTTGATACCTCTGTTCTCATTCGTGTCACATGGCTTATGGGATGTATGCCTAATCTAGGATGACAAACTGGAGGGACACAATTCAGATTTAAAAATTGTAATTTATGAAAAGGAAATCTCTCACCCACACAGGTAAGGGTCACTTCAAGAAGAAAAAAAAAAAAGCTTGATTCAGACAAGTTGTATAAACATACGCCAGGTCTACTGTTTCAATGACATTAACCATTTCAATAATATTAGTTCCATATTTTCATGTCGGACTTACATTCATGGAAAGTCACTTTTCTTTTAACTGAAACATAATGAAAGTACAATGAAACTGACAAGGTGTTGCATCAAGTTTTATAAGAGATTCTAGTTTTTGTGAAATTTAGAAATGATTCACAATTGAGAAAAAAAATTAAAATAAAGAGGCAAACATTTTATTTATTTCATTTTATTTCATGTTCTTGAGTGGGCACTGCGGTGTGAGCTTGTGTAGCTGCTGCTAGTCAGCCAGATCCTGTTTCACACTGTTGGTGCACAGAGGATGATTCAGTTCACTTCCAGAAACAGGAAAAGGCAAGAAATTCAACAGTGCAAACAGCCAGTCTCATTTCTTTAGAGGAAATCGTTTAGGTGCTCACGGGAAATGTTTCACCTAAAATCTGCTGCAAGATCAAAATGTCCATATATTTATCTATCCATTTTCTATACCCGCTGAATCCATTACTGGGTCACAGGGGTCTGCTGGAGGCAATCCCAGTCCATTACAGGCAAAAGGCAGGGGTACACCCTGGACAGGTCACCAGTCATGCCCATATATCTCAGTGATAAAGGTTTTACCAAATTATGGTAGTAACCATTAATATGCAGACGGGTGTTTAAAAAAAAAGGAAATGCCATGTCATATTATCTGGTAGTAGATAGAATTTTGAAAAAATTGCCAGACAACCAATGTCTAAACAGGAAGAAAAAAAACCACTCATCTTATCTACACCAGGACAGCTGAGATGGGAACAAAGGATATTCATTTGATGCAGACAAGCTGAAATATGTCACAGTTTTTAAGTGACTTTAATAGCTTAAGAAGAAAAGTGGAACAAACATGTCACAGTTGTAGCAGATAATAATAAGAAGTGTGTTATATATGGGTGTGCTTGGCCTACATTACAAATACCTTTTATTGTAACTTTTCTTAATATCTTTTCAGTTCCTGCAACTTTTTGCAATGCATATCCAATTTCTGTTCATTTTTTGGTGCACCAAAAACAAGTGAGATGACGTGTCTAGCAACATCAAAAGCTGCTTGATGAATCTTTATATATAACAAAGGAGTGAAGATCTCATGAAAGTATTTCATAATAATGTCACAAAGAGCCCAGCTCCGCTCAGAGAGCGTAGCTGGGCTCGTGGGAGCAGGAGAGCCAGAAAGTCTCAGATAGGTTTGTTGAGATTTTATCAGTTTCACGAAATATGGAGAAGTTTCACATTGAGAACTTGGGGGGGGGGGAGACAACAGAACAAAACAAAACAAAAAAAACCAATAGTCTACATCTCAATGGTATATTACGTGGTTCTGAGTTTGGAAAACACCTTGTACCAAATCTAGGAGAGACGCTGTTCTGATTCCCTGAAAAATACTTTAGAGTTGGATTAAGAGACTGAGACTTGAAATGATGGCACAACAGACATGGTGAATCACGATAACTGGTGAACAAAACCATCTCCCTTAAACATTTCTTGTGAAATTATGTTAGGAACAGACACTATGTGTTTCAACAAATATGTTACCGAACAAGTCATTCCTTTTACACAGTTTGGACTTTTGGGGGCCCCGGGTGAGGGCGAGATAGTGTAGGAGGCAGTAAAGCTGTCCCTGTGTGCAGCTGCAGGGAGCCTCATCTTTTATTTTCATGTTTAAAATGACTTGAAAATGGGAGGGCAGGTCCAGGTCATGTGAATCTAATAAACATGATCTCGGAATATGTAGATGTCGAATTGAGCAGGAACTATTTTCTATGGTCGTTGTAATAATGGGATTTTGGAGTTTGGAATATTGTTCTATACAGAAGTGAGAGCATCATATAGAGTTGATGAAAAAAGATGCAGTTATTGAAGCCGGGACACACAATAAGTGAGCAAGTTCTTTTTTTTTTTCAGTGGTAGCTCAGGAAATAGGATTGAGGCGTTGTGATGTACCGCTGCCCTGGCATGGATCCGGAAAGGTCACAGTACTTCACAAAAATCAAATAAAATGAAAAAAAACTTCTGTTCCACTGCGACATGTTGAGACGGGGTATTAGAAGTGCCTCACAACAGACTCCCTATTACAGTGGTAAAAACAGAAAAGTGAAACCTCCTAAATAAGTTGCCAACAAAAAGTTGCAGCATAGGTGTGATAAAAGCATGGTGTCGCCATCAGTCTGGTCTGACTAAACCATGTATGAATGACATGCCAAACTGTTGTATGCTTTTAACATTGAGTTTATTTTGTGCTCTTTACTTAAAATGGATGAAATCTTGCCCAGACTTTTTACCCCAATCTTACAACTGGAAACATTACACATTAAAGTGACATAAAACCTTAGATGGCATGATATTTTGGAGCACCGCCATCAGATCATACCATACAGTTGTGCCTCATGAAGTGACAAATGGATGAAGAATGCAAAACTGCAATAACTGGCTATTCCAACACACGCACACTTCTCTTCCAGGACCTTGTCCAGTGATTGCACTAATTTCGTTTCTTCAGGTACATTCAATGCTGCCAGCTTAGCAACTGAGATGCTATATTTTGCAAGTTTTCAGATCTATCCAGCGACTCTTTTTTTTTTTTCAAAAAATGACTACCAACAAATCTGGCAACTTTTTTTAGGTCTCATTGGAAACTTCTGCTGACCAGTCTTCATGCAACAGTTCCTCCCTGCTCCAGTCAGAGCTGGAGATGTTCACACCTCCACGTCCAGCAACATTTAGTGACTTGTAGGACAGGGTATATATACTATCCTTACTAAGGAGGTGGTAACATTATGTTTTAGTATCTAAAGCGCTATAAATGTTGTGGAGAAGTTTCATGTTAAAAAAAAAAAAAATTCTGCAGCATTATCTCTGGATTTCGAGAAGTTTCACGGCTCCTTGGTAACACGTTCGGGAGATCAGTATTTGAGATAACACATGAATGTGGGAAATAACTAGTTGCTAGTTTTCACTTTTGTCTTTTTAGCTTATGGAAAAATCTACAATGCCTGTTGAAATTATATTACAACAAAGAAACACACACACACAAATACACACTCAAAGAGACCATCAGGGACCCTCATCTTTCTTTTTTGACATGTTCTTGAGAAAAAAGAGAAAAAAAACAGTATACATTTTGCATCATGTCCATCTCCTGTGTGTTCTAGACACATGTTCCTCTGCAAACGCCCATTTTCAGTGGCTGGACCTCCATCACAAAGTCAGCAGAAGTAAAAACAGCAAATGCAGGTGCCAAAAAAAAAAAAAAAAAAAAAAAAAAATTAAA
>JAOWBL010003278.1:0-12501 GCA_028564865.1 Zenarchopterus dispar | reverse complement strand
TCTATCTATCTATCTATCTATCTATCTATCTATCTATCTATCTATCTATCTATCTATTTATCTATCTATCTATCTATAAAAAAACAAAAACAAAAACAATGGAAATGCATCAGTGTTTTACAACATATGCCTTAACATAAGTTAATAACTTGTGATATTCTGTCCATATTCATGTAATCCAAAATCCACTCCCAATCCTGAATACGATTATAGGTCTCTTTTGGTTTCATCATTGAAAACATTTGGGATAAAATGAAACTGTATCAATGTTTTTACTGGATTTTACTGGACGGTAAAGTACTTTTTAGACATTTTTATTGAGTAATGTAACATGTTATACTTTTTTTTACATATCTTTGCCTGCTGAATTAAAAAAAAAAATCTGCAAAAATTTTCATGTGTTATTTTACGCACATATTCATGTTCAGATATAAACAAATATTTATTAACCATCTTAACAACTGTAATTTACACCAAATGCAAGGTACTGGATTTTCATTAGTTTTGCATGTGCTTTTAAAAATTAAAACTTTATAATTTGTGTATTTCAAATGTAATTGTACTCAAGAAGAAGTAAAGTTACAGTACATCTTCTGAGCATCGTGTGTATTTGTATCACATATGATGCCAGCTTATGCAGTAATTACTGGAGCCAAATATGTTGTAACTTCATAGTCATTTAAAACCATGAGCAACTTATTGATCTTTAAATCAATTTCACAGGAAGAAATCGAATATACATTCATTCAGTGTTACTTTTATACTGGGGACCGCTAATATAAATTATTTGTACGTGAAGTATGAAATAATAGAAACTACTGCTGTAGTTGCACTCATTATTCATGGTTTATGAAACTCTAATCACTTTTATACTCCAGTCTCAGCTTCCTGCAATTAAAGTTTAATCTCACTCATCTCTTCCTCCCTCAACATACATAATTATTAATCACCAGGTTTTATTTTAGCATCATAAACGCTGCCAACCTTCATTCTGTGTCTGGTAAAAACTATGAGAGAGAGCAGGTGTTCTCATCATCCTAATGCAGTGACCGTTAATGAAATCTCCTGGGTGGACGGGCTCTGGGCGGGCCGTTTCCCCTGCCATCTCTTCAAATCCCGGGAGTCAAAAACGATGCTCATCTGAATTATTAAACTGGACACAAGTCTAAATGACTGTGTCAGGTTTCATGGGTAAAGAGCTCAAATGCAGGAGACCGGGAGGCCGAAATGATAAACAAAGTTCTCTTATTTACACAAAAACTGAACAGTGAGGGCAGCCAGTGCAGGATGTTCAACAAAAAAAATATATAAATAAATAAAACCCAAAAAGCAGAGAAGACAACCAGCGGAATGACAACGAACCAAAAAGGAAAGAAAATAAAAACAGTATGGTGTACAGATACAGGCGAGAACGTCCAGGACACTGGAGAACAAGGGGGTTCAAACAAGATCTCCTTATTTCCTTTATTTTAAACATTCTTCCTCTTTCTCCTCCAAAGTATTTACCTTCAAATTTAACTTTCTTCATGCCTAACAGAGCTAAAAATGCTGCATAAAACTGCAAACTCTGATACTTCACAAGCATTTACACAACAGAAAATATGGCATGAATGACACCGGTTTTGATTTTTGTTTAAAGCAGAAAAAAAGAAAACTGCAGTTTTTATCTCAGCAGATCTCCCTATAGACATGGAGGTTGAGTCACCCGTCTTGTACGACATGACATTTTAGTGCAGGGGTTATCATATGCCACTTTTATTTTTGTGTATAGGTCTTGGTCATTTCTTGTTACCTGTTTTCCATGTTATGTTTATGTCCTTCTCTTAAATGAGCTACCCAGGGGTGCAAAAAGAGTTTCAGCATCAACTGACAATAAAGTGGTACCACACCGTACCATAGTCAACACAAAATTAACTCTTGTTGGGTCACTTGTTTGGTAACTCTCCCGTTTTCTCATCATTAGTTTCTCAAGTCTCTAAACTACTCGTTTTCACCAACCAGTACAGTTCAGTCTGCTCTACAGTTATTTTTGTCTCCAACATCAACATCCTTCTGCTGGGAAACTAAAACTGATAGTACAGTACATTTCAAGAAGTGCAAAAATGCCCCTTTTCAAAGACTTTTCTAAAAACAAACCATCAAGAAGAAAGAAAGAATACCATGTGCCCCCTGTTCTTCACTTTTGTCCTTTCTTTACTGAATTGTGTTCTTTGATTTTATTGACTGAAGACACTTTGTCATACAGCTATGATGTTGTGTTGTTACATAGCAGAGGTGGCTCTACCCATCCCCTTGCAGAGGAAATGCAACTTAGATCAGGACTTACTGTTGAAGAGTTGTACCATTCTGACTCAAACTGCACTATTTTGCTCACATGACTTTGGTTATCTCCGCAATAATACCTACTCCAGCTCTCTGAACTCATTTAGTTGTTGGTGATATGTAACATGGTGCATATGTAGTTGACTCTGGTGGCAGTAGAGATGGGAGAGCTACAAAAAGGTAGTCAAATATTCCTTCAGATAAAACAGAATTTGATATTTTAAGGCATTGATGCAGATGGCTGCTGACCCTGAGTGTAGTTCTGCTGGAGGTTTTGTTTTGTCTGTGTTAATTAGTTTTTTCTTCTCTACTGTCACCGGGTGCTTGCTCTGTAAGGGGAGTGGGGGTGGGATGAGGTGGAGTGATGATTGAGTTGGGTTCCCTGGCAACGTTGTTTTTATGAATAGGTGTGATGTGAATATCAAATCTAGACGTCTGGAATGATGAATAGGATCATAACTGAGTTGCAATGAAACTGAATAAGTATGAATATAATTAGACTGAATTTGACTGCATTTAACTGAAGTGCATGATTTCTCTTATGAATTTCAATGAATTGAATTGAGTGGAATTGAACTGAACTGAATTTTGATTGTACTATATTGAAAGAAGGACATCTCTACAAGTTGAGAGCATTTTCTGAGAACAAGTGTGATGAAGCCATCAGAGGCACTGTGTATTTGATGACCAGATGTGCCCCTGATACATTATTGATAATGAGCTAGAATACATAAAGCCCATATGTGGTTATCACATCAACATATCTTTTTAATCTGTCTCTCAGAATATTTGAACTTTGTCGCATCATAAAACTGTGGCATTTTTTAATTAGCTGCAGTAACCTTAACTCCATTAGCTCTCCATTTGCAACAGTAATTTGAGCATCAAATACAGAAGCAAGCAGTTAATATTAAGGATGTATCATATGTTTTGACCGAACTGTGGAAAAAAAAAGGGATTTATATTAAAACTAAAGGCTAATCAGAAAGTCCCATAAGAACTGAATTAAGATGAGTTTCTTCTCTTCTCTGGCGTCCTCCCCTCTCCTCTCTTTTTAAATGGGTGGGCAGGTGTTTGGGTGCAGACGGGGTTAATGCACCATCGTTCCATCTCCTCCGAGACCTGTGCCACAGCACGTTGCTATGCCATTAAAAAGTACTCGTGATTAATGCACACGTGCAGACACAACAACGCCTATTGTGTCTGTTTCATTAAAGGGAGGGCATATGTTTTTTTTCTTAATACGACTAATGAACTCATAACAAACAAACTTTTCATGTAGATTTATGTTTTAAACAGCTGTCTGATTTTAGCTAGTATATTGAAAAAAAAATCCTTATCAGATTAGACTGAGACCACAAATGCGTCACCAATATAATAACAGATTACTTTTGCTTTTAAAGATTCTTACCTCTTTAAAAAAAAATCCCAGCAAGTGAGATGGGATAGTTACAGCGCTTTGATGCGAGACTTGCAGACAGTCTACATGAGCCACCCAAACAACTCTGAGATTTAGACCCCTTTTTGTGTATTTGTAGTGGAAAAAAAAGAGAGAGAGAGGAACTTCACATGCCTCATAATATATGTTGGGCTAAAGGTGCTTCATGTACAGGACCACTCTAAGAAACACTTGCACGCACAAGCAGACCACTAAAACTCATTTAAAGGACCATCCGAAGTTTATTCAATCCTTGGTCTATGAGTAGATGTTAAGGAGAGTAAACTTTAGTTGGGGACCAAAACAAAGCGAAGCAGTCTTGAATATGTGTTTGCAGCAAAATAATAGTTAATGTCAACACTCAAGGAAATAGACTTGATTCAAAATAAAATGCCCTTTTAAGCCTCTGACAAGCTTAAAAAATGTTATTCCACGTGAGTGACAGTGTGGATAGGGTCCATACAGACAAAATTGTGTACAGCAATTTTAACTTTGCATGTGTAGAGAAAGTGGGGAGCTTGTCATAATTCAATTCAATTCAGTTCAATTCACCTGGTCAATATGCTGCTCAAATAACAAATGCTGATCAAAAATAACTCCAAGATTTCGTATAGTTGTACAACATCATCTAATCCTTTCATAAAGTGTTTGGATAAAAAACAATAATCTCTGTTTTATCAGTATTTAGAAGCAAGAAGTTGGTGGACATCCAGGCCTTAATGTCTTTAAGACATGCCTGAAGTTTGGCGAACCGTTCTGTTACGCCTGGCTTCATAGACAAATACAGCTGCGTGTCATCAGCATAGCAATGAACATTGATGCTGTGGTTCTGGATAACACCTCCCAAAGGCTACATCTATAAACTGAACACGATTGGCCAGCACAAGGTTAGTTTAATGACCTCTGACTGGTGTAGGCGGAAAACTTTATTACCAATATATTTGATAAATTATAAGTTACCATACATGTCTGTAAAAGTTGACTACCAAACTGTCAGTACATGTAAAAGAAGGTGAGATGGTGGCTTAGATATTTATATCAAAATAGACAAATGTTAGAGACTACGAATTATCTAGCTTTTACATTTGTTCTCATTAGTTTTATTTTATATTTGATGGTTGACACAGATTTGTCTGCAAACAGCCCTTTAAATTTGTCTATATCCACACCATCAGAGACTTTAAAGAGCAGTTTAGTCTAAAGTAATTCAATTTACCTTAAGTGCTATCATTACTATTGTTCTGCTGCAAATAAGTATTCTATTCTCATTCAAAACTGCGTCAAATGACTTTACTTTTGTGTTAAGTGAAAGTTTACACTCTAAAATTTGTTCTTTTGAGTGATCAACATTATTTGCAGAACCTGCTTTTTCTTAATCCATTCAAACCATTAAGTAGGAAGGTGTGGAGGAGTCAAACAGAAATTTAGGAACAGCATGAATTATGTTAATCTTAACAGTTTTTTTGTTTTAATGGCACTCAAGATGAGAAAGTGATTTTAACCCCAAACATTTCCCTAAATCCAGAGAGGTGGCCTTTGTTTCCATCCCTGAATCTTTTCCTCACATCACAAAAGTTCAGGTTGTTTATTTGTCATTTTGATTTGCTCCCGTGGGTCAGAGATCAAAGGGCAGGTTTGTGATGATAGTTGCAGTGTTACGGTGATTATCTTCAGCAGCAGCTGAGGAGAAGACGGCTGATTTGAATGCCGAGGAGACGGTCTGATCAGAGAGGGACGGCCTGCAGATTCTTCTCTCTGTGTGAAACTTGTAAATGTAAAACAAGTCTGTAAATCATCACAGGGTTTCCAGGAGACGTGAGAGATTCCTCTCCTCTGACACCTCATTAAGAATCTAGTCTAGTTTGCTCTGAAATGTATTTGCTTTCCCTGCTGAAAAATGTTGCATTGTGACATGCTGCAGCTTATTACTGCTTTCAGTTTGATTCATATTAATGCCCCCGGGGGCTGCATGTGTTTCTCACAAACAGGACTGTGGTTTTGCAGTGAGATGAACTTTCATACTTAGATGCTTCAAGACGTTTCCCTTTCATCACCAGCGGTTGGAAACAGCTGATGAAGAACACAGAAATAAAAGACTTAAACACATTTCCATGCAAGTAGAAAAAAAAATGTTAAACATGTTAATTCCAGTCTGGGTTGAGGAAATCTGACTCCTAAAATCTGACCTGTTCAGAGGCTCTACCTGGTTTCAGCACTGACGTCAATGTTCCTAGGAGAAGGCATGTAAACAAAGACTTTGTAGCTTGTGCAGACTAAACTCCAGGCCCTTTGTCTCCGGTTCTGGTTCAGCACGGAAGTGTGTGAGGAGTCGGTGGACCGACAAGTTCCCTGCAATCTGAGCTGACTTTGGCAGACCTGTGAGGAATTTCAAGGTTTAGTGCACAAGTTCCTCTGGAGGGTCTGACAAGATATGATACTTGAAAAATTTTTTGAAATGTCTTTGTGTGCAACCAAGATATAACTGTTTGGCATTTTAAAAATAAATTCAATTTTAAACTATGGGAAATATACTCTTTTGTATGCGAAGATCACAAAAGAGTCACTGAAGGAGATACTTGGATTTCCTGTTACTCATCACAGTTGACCACATTCATGCTGATGTACGAGTCAGTTTAGCGTATATGGAAAGATAAGAAAGAGAAGAAAGGTCGAGCTAAAGAGGAACAAAGCTTCTTCTAAACTTAGAGCAGCCACTGTCAAACTCAGTGCACTCTGATACAGGTATAAAGTTGCAGCATAAACACAGCGCTAAACCACAACCTTTAAATAAAACGAGAAGCGAAGCCGTCCAAATATCTCGTTTTCATCTTTCTTCCCCAGGCAGACAGAAGTTATTTCTAAAAACAGGACCAGCTATTTTTACATGCTGAAATGTCAGCGTTTTGTTTTACGGTTTTTCTGTCCCGCTTCACCAAACACACCCTCCGGTCTAACACCGTTGTCTATCCCACTCAGTCTGCATGTTTGAGCCACAGTTTAACAAGCAAAGATTAAGACAGAGCAGAAACACACCCACTTTCTGACTCTACCAGGAGTGTTTTTTCAATCTTTGTGCTTGCAATTGTGGAAACCTGTCTCTGCCCTCATTGAATTGTCAATGTAGCTTCTTTTTGAGAATTTTTTCTCTTTGATAAACTGAGTTATTCTGGTTCCCTTTGAATTTTTAATTCAAAACAAAGCAGCAACTAGACTATTACAAAAAGTCTAAAATGGTATGCAGCAGAATAGAAATGTATTTGAATGACTGATGTCAGTTTTGCAGTTTAAGAACTTGTTGATCCATTGTATGTTTTCATTTTTATGTTTTTATTTTTTAGCAATTCTGCAGCCATGGATTCAGATCTGATCACTTGGGACACATTTGGAGGTGTCTGAGATATTTGAGTCCACATTCTGTGTAGTCTGAACACAAAAGCATCCTGGAAAGGATTTACTGACTGCCTAATACACCAAACGTCACGTGACTGGATGATGACTCATTTCATTTTCTTCGGAAATGACCTCATTACATCTATTTGTCTTTCGTGCTTTGTGTCTGGGTACACAACGTTTAATATCAAATGAGTGCATACTTGCTAGGGGCTGGGCACTTGTGATCAGATTTCCCAGGATGGATATCAATGAGAGGTCTGACCTGGTTCTAATTCAGTCATATTTTGTCTTCCAAAGTTCAAAAAAAAGTTTTTTTTCTTCTGCCATTTATGGCTGTTGTGCTCAGCTAACAGACCATTGGAAAGTAGGAACACAAATCTTTAGGATCAACCTGAACGTGCTGAGGTCTTGTGTTTATATTCTGGAAAGTTCTAAGCTGAGACCATCATATGTAGCAGCAGTTCAATATTTGGGGTGCACAAGCGCTCCTTCACAGCAACATGTCCATGACTGCAACATCTGTTGCTAACAAGCACTGCAGCTATATCTCCTTTACTCTAGCTGCTCTCTCCAGTCTCTTTATGCCCGCATTGCCTGAAATCATACAAAGAGGAGTTTATATTTATCAAAATGCCAAAAACAAAGCAAAATAAAAAAAACTTAATGACAAAGTGCAATCCTGTGTTCAGAGCAACAGTATCTCTGAAAAAAATGAAGCTCCCTCATTCAACTAAAACAAGCCACTAGCCCCTTTTACACTGGTGAATATCTGGTGTTTAGCACTCAAATCTAGCATTCTCCATGTCCTTTTTTCATAAACTGACCCGGGGTGGCTTGTTGAGCTGGTCCCTGCCAATAACTCGCCTCTGAGGGTACGCTCAACCTCAGTTCAATCTCAGTGGGTGGGATTTGATGATGACAAGATCAGGATGTCCCCAGAGCCATGGACGCCATAAATTAGCATATTACATAACAGTAATCTAGAGTGGTACTATAGTACCACCAAACAGTGGTACTAAATCGTGTTATGTAGTACCACTTGGCAACACTTCCTGACTCATCTTCCTTCCCCTCAGCTCAGTTTCAGTCACTGGAGAGGCAATAACACACCTTGCATTTACATTTACCAAAACTCATTAAACACGTGTTCATCATCCAGGGATAATAGTGAGGTCTAATCTAAAAGTGCCTAATGTTTATTGCTGAGTTGAGGTCAGGAGGATCCTGCCATAAGTATTCTTGTTTTCTAGATGAATCAATGAGGTGGAGCAAAGTGGACATAGCATACTCTGTTTCACACTGCAAACTACAGTTTGTCCAAACCGACTCAGAGGCATAATCTGGTGTAATCCATAAACCACTCAAAGCATTTCATGGTTACATGGACCTACTACGGTACAGAGTGGTAGTCATTCAAGGACGTTGGATTTGGCATCTTTTATGTATTATGTTGGTGCTTCTGAAACAGATTTAGCTTGGCTGAGAGAGATGTTGACTATGTAGATGTTTTTCAGCTATTCAGCCAGGATAAGTCCTCACAGGGCTGATCTCAGATGTCTTCACGCTATGTGCACTCAGTTGGAGTATCTGGGTGTTTGGTGGCAGCGCCGGGCTTGGTGGTGCTCTGTTGTCTGCGGCCACGAAGAAATGGACATCTTCAATCAGTCGAGGTTTTTCTGTCAGATGCTGGTGGACAGTTTTTATAGTAGTCGCATCATCACGTCCACAGAGGTTGCCGAGATGCTTCTCTTTTTGTTTGCCCCAGCAGCTGATGTAGAAAGTGTCATAACTCTTTTATTTCCAGAAGGATGTTTCCTTCTGGTGGTGATTAAATCTGTATTCCACACTGATGTGTCACCATCAAAGCAGAGGCGGACAGAGAGCCGACAATCCTAAAGGTTACAACCCTTTTTCCTGTATTCTCCTAACACAGTACTCCTCTACAGATGGAACATAAAGCCGCGTAAATCAGACAGGACATATGAATGCATCTGTTGTGTTTTATTGATTGTTACTGATTTGTGTTGCAGATTACGTTGTGAAGCAGAACATGTGCAGCCAGGATTTTCTCGCTTTTAATTTTGCAGTGATGGTACATCCAGCCTGCTGTAAATGCATCACAGGGTTACAGCTCTCTCAACTCTGACTAGAAAATCAATATATAATCATTGAAACTCAACAACATTAAAATCTCTACAGGATTTCTAACCTAGATGGCTTTTGGTCACATTCCATGAATAGTGGCATGATAGTCTGGGAAACAAGTTCTGCAATCAACATTTCTGCAGCCACTCACTGGCAGCTGGAAGGGTCACGATGCTCATGATCGGCTTGTTTTCCAAGTGCCAAAAATTCCAACTTTCAGCTTGAAGCAAACCTGAAGATAAGAAAAGTTGCAGTTCTCTCCAGTGCTAAAATGTCAAACTCTGAAGCAGAAATAGGCCTATTTACAGTGTGGTTAAAAAAAAAAAAGCAGTTTTGGTTTCTACAGCTAGATTTGACATTTTTGTACCATATAAGGCAAAGTGATATAATTATATATACATTATATATGTGTTGACTTCAGAGTTTAGCTTGTGGGCTGTGAATTAATGCCTAACAGAGCAAAGTCATTCATATTTTAAAGTGTTTTGTTGTGCTGTTAACTTTAGTAACACACAGCTGTGACTGCTTGTGGGTTGATCTGGAAGGGTCCCAGGACAGAGCTTTGCAACGACCAGGCAACTTGTGCTAAATGTCTATTGATTTAATGCACTGTCCATTTGTGACACGAACATTGTTAAAAAAAAAACAACAATGGACAAAGTGTTAAATTGCGTAACCCACTGGCTTCTAAAGAGCAGCTTTGAGGTCCATTTTTCTTTGTATGGGGCGTAGCCATGTTGCTTGGGAAGCCAACAGGAACAAACTTTGATTGACACCGTATGTCAATCAAAGTTAGCTTTGGCTACGTGCTCCTTCAGTGGATCCCCGCCAAAATATCTGCAGAGCTGCCATCAGACATTTAGACCAGAATACACCATTTAACATTTTGATTCAGCAGTGAAACCTAAAATTACTGTTGCGCTTAGGAGATGCAGGGTTAATACAAATAGCTGATTGTTTTGCTTGATACTTTACATTCATTCTTAATGCACGGTGAGATCACAACATGATAAATGCTCAGTTGTGATTCAGACACAATCAATACTGTCCCAATCTAATTACGTAATTTCCAAATGATTGGGATTAAGTAAAAATTATTGTAGTATTGTAGTATAGTGGTCTATTGTCAGACAAAAGAGGAAGGCTGGAATTGTGGCATAAAAAAAGAAATGACAGAAGAAAGTTCATTTGGACTTCTAAACAAATTCAGGGTTTTTTACTCCCTCTTTTTTTTTTTTTAAAATCTTTCCCACAATTGTATTCTTCTCACCTAAACATCCATTATGATTATGTACAAACTGCAAAGCTACTGTCTTTACTAAGGAACTGACAACACTGGCTGATGTAAACGCTGAACAAACTTGAACGGCTCCTCTGCATTTCAGAAATGTCTGCAATTTAAAAATATTTCAAACTGGACAGAAAATGTGGCGCTACAGCAGCTTCTACTGTTTGCAGTTTGTGAAAGTGGTTGGATGGAAAAGACCGAGCTGCTTCTTTTTTGTGGGTTGCTGAAGTATTAAAATCCGGACTCTGAATCGTCTAATACTTATAATCAAATGACTCGGACTTGGACTTGAGAGCAAAAAAAACGTGATCAGGACATGCCTAAATACAACACCTATAGAAGGTGATTAAAAATCACCACAGGCCTTAAAAACCATTAACAGTAGCTAGAAGACAATGAGTTAACATGGTCACGGATTTTAATGCAATCTCACTTCAGAACTACTAAATGTTTTATTACGTTGCTCATCTACAGTCCATTTCAACTGATGGCTGGACTGATTCATGGTGCTGTTTGCCAAATGCATTTGCTCAACAAATTAAACAAGTAAATGAATATAATCATTTGGGATTAGAATAAACTAAATTTAAAAAAAGCCCGCACACACGTGATGTATAGTGACAGACATAATTCAAAAAACCAAAATATCAACTTTGATTTCATAAACTTTAAGCTACTATTCTATCTTCACGACCGAATAAATATGCAAATTTTAAAGCAACTGCTTGAGGCAATAATTTTATGTTTTGCAAGATACCGTATGCTTATTGGCTTTGCTGAGAGTTGGGGAATAGATAACTCTGTCAGCTAATTATGATGCTCCGGGCTCCGTCTGCCTCGTGCCATGATTTTGTTTCCATTTGATAAAGCTTTCCATTAGTTTGGTTGACTTTCTTTTCAGATGGAGTCTAATTTAAGTTACAACACAGCATTGCTAAAGTGAAATTCACAAAACACATTCCAGCTTGGGTGCAAATATACACACAAGCGGGAAATGTGTGTCTAACGCTCAGGCCAGCTGATATTAATGTGGTTCAGTCTCGTATACAACCCTCCACATGACATTATTTAGCCATATTTTAGTATATCATTAAAAAAAAGACTTAACCGAACTCTATAGCTCCAAAACTGATTAAGAGTATAAGCAGCAACAATCCCTATAAGTCCTGGAATATAATGGTACATTAAAAACTGAAGGATTGATTTGATATTGGCTGGTTTATTTCTTTACAAACTCAAATACAACCCAATCACTCAGATGCAGAGCTCATTTCAAGTCACATTTATGATTATCATGATATTAATTGAAATCTTTTGCCCATAATGAGCCTGTGGCCTCTGCTTACCACCTCACCATCTGTGCATTTTATTCTCCAGTTTCTTCAGTAACATTTGCATTTTAAAAGCTCAACTTCTACATTGTAAAATGGTTGATTTCTCTTTTTGTTCATTTTCAGCTTTTGTTTTCTGTTAAACTTAAAAACATGTTTTAAAAAAAAAACAACCCAGATTTGTTTGACCTTGTGTTATGAAGAAAGGAACAGTATCTTTGACCACAGTGTTTGTGTTTGCAGGTGTGTGTGTGTGTTTATGTGTGTTTGTGTAAAAAAAAAAAAAGGAGAGATGCAACTCTACAAGCTACTGAATTATTCAATCTCATACAGCCGTGCGCAGATTGGAGCACAATACTGGAGTTGGGGTGTGAAGGCATCAAGACCACCATCCTAATTTGTATGCGTGTCACACACACGTGTGTGTGTGTGTGCTTGCATGCATGTACATATTTTAATAGCTGACCATGACCCCGAGGGCTTAATGTGGTGCAAAGAGACAAAACATCAAGTTACGTAAACATAGTCAAGAAAATGGTAAGACAGGTAAAGATATATATATATATAGCTTTAAGTAAACATAG
>JAOWBL010003277.1:0-12502 GCA_028564865.1 Zenarchopterus dispar | reverse complement strand
GGTTGTTTTGTTTTATTAAACTTGGTTTTCGACATTCCGCATTGGGGTTCAGGTTCCTTTTTGCCAGCGGCGTGACAGTTTTGCTTTGTTTAATCCAGTTCCTTGATCTGAGCTTGTTTTCAGTGATCCCACCTCTTGTTTTTGTCCCAAGATCTGGCAACACTGAAAACAAAATGACAACAATAGGTGCATTTCCACCAGTGGGGGTTCCAGGTAAACCCACCAGACAGGAACTAACGGGAACGGCCGTCCTCTCAGCCCCTTCAGGCGGCACGTGTCCATTACACTGTAGCGCCACACGAGAACCATTAAACTATTCAACATGATGGCAGCAATGCGCCTGTTTTCACAAACAGCCAAAAGCATAAAAGAGATGAATAAAGAAAGCAACAAAAGAAGAAAAAGAAGAAGAAACAAGTAAATATAGAAGGGATGTTTCTTGCGTTTGTGTTTGCTTTTAAAGTATACACCTCGGTGGTAGGGACTTAGATGAAAAGAACCCCCCAACTCGCTAGACCTCTACATTTGCCTAATACGTCAACAAGGCCTGAACCCCCTCATTGGTCCATTTATTGTTTGTTTGTTTGTTTGTGAGCTCCATCATCATCAAATGTACTTACAGCAAAATGTTTCTGGTCCAAAATGTTCAAAGGAGTTGTGTTCACATGATTTATGTTCACGTACACCTAATTTAGAATAGCCGATGAGCAGAGACCCCCCACCCTCCACCCCCCCAGCCCCAGTTAGTTCCTGTAGGCCGATCTGAGTGTCTCTCCCATTACAGGAACAGTTTTTGCTGAGTAAAGGTTCTTAAAGGCCACCTTTTTGTTCCTGGTAATGGAGACACGCATCAACGATCCAGCCCCTGAAAAACTACCTTGAACCCCCTCGAATGGAAACGCATCTAATTAAATGCTAAACTTAAGGCCTCAAAAACAGAAGTTAGAAAACCACTATTGTCATTTCGGCTTAACCGAGCTCTTAAAGCCATTCTATAAATGTGATGCAAAGAGTGACCTTGGAGAAAGCTAGTCAGAATTAGTGCTGTCAAAACAGGCAGAAAATGGTGAGACAAGCTTCAGTGAGCACAACAGTCAGTTACTAGTACTGTATAACTGTGGTACGTCAAAAATAATGAGCAGAATAAAAGTTTTAACTTTGGAAAAACTAAAGGTTTGCTGGCATTAGTCAGACATTGGTCAGTACATGTTTGCTTTTGATTCTGTGTTGATGTGGAAGATATTAACACAGCTCTGAGAGTTCATAGATGAATCCTTATTCATTAGTTGTTGCAGTTATGTGGTTTACACCTCGAGAGGGGGAAAAAAAGACACTAGACAGGCGCTCATTTTATATAGTTTGAATTTGAGATGACACTGTTTTTTTATGTGAGTAGCAACTGCAATCTGAAGCTGTTGGTCTTAAAGCTTTAGATACACACAAAAGGACCCAAATGCACTTACCACGTGTAATCTACCAGCACATACACGTGCAAGTGGAAGGCCAATTAGCACGGAGCGAAAACGCCGGGACTATTTGAAGCAATGTTTCAATGACAATATTTAATTGGATGGTAAATCAACTCCTTATCAGCCTCTCCACAGCTTGGTTGGTGAGAATGAGAAGGAAATAAAGAACAGAGTAAAATGGAAAAGAAAGCGACAGACTGAGCACACACATACACAGATGAGACACATGCACAGGGAAATTTGTATATTCACAAGGTAGAGTCCCCACAGTGTAGTATCAAAATATCAGTTCTGGGGCTTTATCGTTAATGTTAAATGTTTGTTTTTTTTCCAGCAAAATTTGATCAAGCACAAAACAGTTGGATGCTGATATACTGTTAATAAATCAAAATTAGTAGATTTAAGTATTCTTGTATTTCAGGAACACCAACTAAAACAAGCTGAATAAAGCCTTTTTGTCAGTGATGATATGTTAACACTTATTATCTTTGAGCTACAACAAACAGAACTGGGATTTCACACATGAATCCCTGCTTCCTCTCAAAACTGACGAGATCTGGAGCTGATATAAATACACACCAGTATAACACTTGATGCAGGGCCGAATGCTGATTAAGACAGATGGATTCTGTTGATCCCTCAGTCAGGGATTCATGTGTTACTGAAACAACGTATCACATACCAGACACCAGCGGTAAAGAAATATACCATCAAAATCACTGAAATATTAGCGTAAGAGCAACACAGCACAGTTATTATAAAATGGGACAACAATGGAATGCTTTCTAAACCTAAATATCGATGATTAGTTATGCATCTGGTGGTACCTTTCCATTTAAAAAAAAACAAAAACTTACAATAGTCAGTGAAATAACGTGAAACTGACGTCAGTGTAGCATCACGCCATCTGTCACTGTTTGAGACAAAGAGGACGACTGAGAAGAACTCCAATGTTGAAGGCATATCTTACAAAACCAAGACCGAAGTTTTATCAAAAACCACAAAGCCTCTGGGAGAATTTCCATTTAAACAAATGGCACAAAACTGGCGCTTTTTGTCAAATCATATCAGCTTTATGTTCACAGATACAAAAATGAAGAATTGAAAGTAAAGAAGACTGTAGCTGTAGAGGCTTGGTGGGTTTCTGGAGCTGTGTCTGGTACAGGGTGTCGTGAATTTGTTCAATGAAACCTCAAGACTATCGAGCGATTCTGGTACCATAAGTGTTCCCCAGTGTCAGGAAGCTTGGACTCAGTTGCAGGTCAAGGGTCCTCCAACAGGATAATGACTCAAAACACACTGCTAAAAACAAAACATTGGACAATTCTGAAGTATCCCTTCATGAGTCCTGATCTGAATCCTATTGAGCATCTGTGAAAAGAGCAGAAACATGCAGTCTGGAGAAGAAACCCTTCAAACCTGAGGAGTGGGCCAAAATAGCTGTCTACAGGTGCAGAAATCTCAGGGAAACCCTTGAAAACCCTAACTGATGCAGAGATTGCCTCAAAACGCCGCGCAACAAAATATACATTTTTGAGTACCTTTCTTTTTTTCTCAAGGCTAGTTTCACTGGCTTGGTTTTTTAACGGAATATATCTACTGTACTTATGTATGGTATTTACAGTTAGAGTGGAGGTGTTGCTGTAAGTCCAGAGGGTTATGTGTCACACACAGATGATAGAGTGTGCAGGTTTATCGCGTGTGGCAGGAAGGATTTAAGATAGCACTTCCTGTGACTCTGCAGCTGTCTAAGTCTTTTGGAAAAGGGGCTCTATTGTCTTCCCAGTGTTTGGTGGAGAGGCTGGTCAGTTATCCATGATCGATAACAATTTCCTCAGTGCTATTCCCTAAAACACAGCTTCAAAAGTTTGCTTTTTAGAGTTAATGGTATAATCATCCATCCTATTGGTTTATTAAGTGTGTTTGCGACCCTTTTCAGTTATACTTAATTTTCACTCTCAACCCTCTCAATGCAGTTTCCCCGGACAAGTGCATGATGGGAGATTTAATAGAAGTGTAGATGCTAAGCGGCTGAGTGGCGTCCTTACCTCACCTGTTCTGATTTGAGATTTCCTTTGTTGCATAAAAACTGAATAAAATTGAAATAAAAATCAGTTTATAATTGAAAAGTAGGAAGTTTACCAGAGAGAGTTCAAATATAACAAGGAATGCATAGTTAACAGATCGCCAAACTGAATAAACTGTGGTGTTGAGTTTGTAGTCTTTTAAAAACTGAAGATGTCCAAAGAGCCGTCGGCAGGTAACACAGGTGAACTCTCTTGGTAATCAACATGGACCAGAACCATAAACTGCAACAAAAGAACTGAATAAACACTCTGTGATGTCACCAGGAAGCTCTCTGAGGAATGGGTTTGAAGTCCAATTGTCGGGTCTCTGAACACCAGCATTTTGGCTGGAGCTGAGTTCATCCAATAATTCAAAACTTTCAAGCCCGGAAACTAGCTGGAAGACACTTTAGTTAATACAAGCTGGCTATTTTTTGCACTTCTTAGCTCATGCTAAGATGTTTTATCTTACATCCATTCTGATTCATTCTGTCCATCCATCCTTATGTCTGGTCACGGGTTAGCAGTCCCAGCAGAGTGTGGGTCATGGCTTGTCAGCCAAGGAAATGGAAATCGATTCACTTTTGAAGCCAGAGCCTAGTGATTATTCAAGCACCTGCAGTTTTTGGTGAGAGATAAGAAAACCAGATGTCACCTTTTGACAGAAGGTCAAAGCCAACAGTTCAACTATGCAGAGTGCAAAGATGCTCCTTCACAGTAACATGTTCAGGATTACATCATCTGTTACCTCAAGCGCTGTAATCCCCTTTCACTGTGTCTTAGGTCTCTTTCTGAGCTGTTTCACAGCTCTATATCAAGGGCTGCTGCAGTCCTGACTGTGTTGCTATAGACATGTTTTTGAGAAACATGTGCTCCATTGCTGATTTTACACTGTTAGCACGCCTCATGATGACCAAATTGTTACACCATCTTCCTTCATGATTTTTCTTGTCTTTCTGCTCTACATCCTTGGGTTGGTTGTGGTTCAGTAGAACTGGTTTTCCAACCAGAAACACACCAGCTCGATCCCTAAACCCCGTCATGTATCAAAATGATTGTGAGACTGAAACCCAAATTATGCCCCAATATCTCATCCTGGTATGATCATAAACATATCATTAATTTGATTAATTGCTAATTGCTTTGTGTGAATAAGTAAATAAGAAATATTGGAAAGCCCTTTCTGAAATGACCTGGATGAGGTGTAAAAAGGGTGCAGTATAAAGGAAGACTATTTATCATCCTTGATGTCTCCTGTTCACATCTTCTGGATTTGGGGTCTTATCCCACTCATTTCTTGGACTTCGGAGAGCTCAAATGGCTGCTTCCATCTGTGAAAAAAAACATGCCCGTTGTCATGGTAACGCACCACAATAGATGTTAAAATGTGTCCAAAAATGTGAAACCAATTAGATTTGTTAATGACAAATACATAAATTTGTCGTGATGTATTTAAAACACATTAAATCTCATTTTTTCATTAACATTTGACAAATGAGCCAACCTTTGTGATAACATTATTTGGCCTGTTTATGATCAATCTCTGTAATCTAAATGGATAGAAATTTTATATGCAATTGAAATGCATAAGTCTTGAAATGAGGTCTAAATTTCAAGACTTGTGGTTTTGTGTGAGTGCAGACCCCACAGTGTTCCTGAGCATGCACGCATCCTTACAAGGAGTAACCCTGTGCACAAATGTGGTTTTGTGAGCACCTAGATGACACGTGTTTGATTCCTCCTACCTGCTTTTAGTGACTCAGCGCCTACTGACTCGTCAGCCTTGTTTTTGACAATGTGGAGGGATTTGAAATTCTGTTTAGTTCACCCTGAATTTTTGTTGAAGATCAAGGGTGCACAAAGGAAACAGGATAGGTTTTCTTGTTTTTGGTTTTTTTTTCCCCCAATACATGTCTTAATATTACCTGGCATATGTGTAAATGGTGTTTACAACACAAACTAGGATTTATTCCCACTGTTTTTGTAATATTATTACACCAGTGTTACACCACCGGGAGTTGATCCGATACAAAAACGTATCAGACAGTTGGATTGAAAAGTGAATATATTTTTCCTGTTGATCTGTTTGTGTGCTTTGTATGATTCCTGTATTTTTATTATCACAAGCAGCTAATACATCTCCTTCATAATTGCTTTAAAAGGCTGATAGTATGACATCAAATTGAGATGATT
This sequence comes from Zenarchopterus dispar, assembly GCA_028564865.1. NCBI lineage: Eukaryota > Metazoa > Chordata > Actinopteri > Beloniformes > Zenarchopteridae > Zenarchopterus > Zenarchopterus dispar. The sequence goes on along the minus strand of JAOWBL010003277.1, from coordinate 6,774 downwards.
TTAATACTGATAATGGAAAGCACTGAAGTGATTTGGATTTCTTTGCAGCAAATAAAATATGCAGTTACAGTGGGAAGATGAGAACACCAGAAAAGCACAACACAGACTTTAAAATTCAGTTTGTTATGTGTGATAAATTTCTAGCCACTGAACAGTCTTTAGGTTATGAGGCAGGCAGACTCTCACATAAACAAGCACACATATCAGTGAAGCCCTCACATGCAACTGTTGTACTAACACACACACACACACACACACAGAGAGAGAGAGAGAGAGAGAGAGTCTCCTCCGAGGGCAAAGCTTGTGATCTGTCTAGCATGCTGGTAATCTCAGTGACGGTGGTCATTCCAGCTCTGTAAACAGCTGAAATATGGATGATAAAAGAAGCAGATGAAACTGAATAAACAAGGAGCATGTGGACAAAAAGAAAAAAAAATCCTTGAAGATTTTCTCAACCCTGTAGGACCATATATTGAACTGTACACAACTTTACACTTCAATCGCACTGACCGGCTGATTGATAGTCTTCATTTGGCTTTGGCATTTTTCATGAAAGGAGGGCAAAATTTTTTAGTCGTGTTGATAGAATAAAGTTACACACTCTGAACACCTTAGTCAAGAAAGATAACATTTTCTTATCGTAGTGAGAAAATATCCAAGGAAAACTGAAGCCGAGAGGATATGTTAATGGCTCTCAGAGGACAGCGCAGGAGAGCATGTTTACATTCATCAGACTCTAGATTTAATTCTTTTTGACTGCCGTTCTTTAGTTCTTTGCACATTATCCTCTCTTTCATGTTCATCATGTGTACCTGCCAGTCGCCATGTGGCACATCACTCTGTCCCGGCTTTTGTAAATATGAATAGACTGTGTGTTTTGGGAGGTTTTCACAGTTTCTTTTCTTTCTTTTTGTCATCCCAAATGCTTTCACTGAGGCATTCAACTCTCTCTCACACACACACACACACACACACACACACATACACACACATACACACACAGACGAGCCTGTTTCTTTAGTCTTAAACACATTACTGTAATTACCTGTTAATGATGTTTAATTCCAGCACAAAAGAAACATGGCACTATGGTTGATTTGAAACATGAAAACACACAAAATATAAAACGGGAAATCATTTGAGTGGAATTATATTCAATGCATTTGTTATGCAATTTTATAGGTGACTGCTTGTAGAGTGTAAACGGGCCCCTTGCCGATGTGACAAATTAATGTAATAAGCAAGTACCCATTCAGCAAATAATGAAGTGTCAAGTCATAACCACTTGTTATATTTGAAGAAATAAACAAAGCTTTTATTTCAGAAACTGGCAAATGTGACTGCGTTCAGCCCTGTGTGTTCACAGGCTGTTGATGTTTATGAGGCAGCAGTGACATTAATAATGATTATTTAAGTTGACTGGAAGTGTGGCTGTTGTCTCTTTTATTGGGATCATTTTAAACCCTGAGTTGTCGTGGGCGTTTCACATATCTGTCACATCTGGGAAAACCAGCTGTGGTCTTTCATGGACGTTCACTTGTGTTTTACTTGTGTGGTCGAAAAAGGTTCACAAGCAAAATGAATGGACCACAATGTGTTCACAGTTTCATTTTAGAATGAACTATCAGTTAATTCGTGAAATCCCTCAGAAAGGGATCTCATAAAGGATGATATAAGTGGCTGTCCAGTTTGTAACGAAGAAAACTTACAAGAATGCAGAATTTGTTCCTGCTAGATAAGAAACTGCCCTGGTGTCCTAAACCATGAGGTTTCATCATTTCTCTTTAAAGCGTATGCATGTAGTTCCCTCCCCAGCATGTATATGGTGCTGTATCATTATTAATTAGACATTTCATTAAAAATCAAGTGCAGTCAAAGTTTTCTCCCTCAGATTATTGTTACAATGACTAATAATAAATAAAAATGATCAACTAATAATTCATTTTTATGTACCGTTGTAAATATATCTGTACCCCTCTCCTCTCTTATTCTCTCTCCTCATCTCCTGCTCTATTCAGCTGGCCTTGACCAGGAGCGCCCCCACCACCCACCTAGCCCCCACCCTTATGATCCAGGTCCTGCTCAAGGTTTCTCTCCCCCCTTAAAGAAGATTTTTTTTTTTTCTACTGTTTGGCTTTAGGGTTTTTCTTCTCCAAGGGGAGTTTTTTAACTTGCCATTGTTTCTTTAATATTTGCTCGGGGGTCATCCTCTGAGTCTCTGGAAAGCACCTAGAGACAATTGTACTGTAATAGACATTATATAAATAAAATTGAATTGAATTGACTTGAATAAAGAGTTCAGCTGCTGGAGCGTTTTGGCAGTATTTTTCAAGGTGAGAATATCTTTTCTTCGTACAGGAGGGTCAGGGTTTATCAATGCAAATACCGAGCACCTCAGCAGCATTTCAGGATGCAGTTTGTAGGTGATAAATATGTGGTCAGTTTACAAAGACTGAGCTCACCTGAGAATTTGCACCACCATTTTCTGGGTTTAAAGCCTCCACTGGCAGCGTAAATGATGAATCTTACAAGCTTACAAGCTAGGGAAACGTACACATTTACACATGACAGTCAGCCTGTGAAGCCCACTTTTCTATTCCCAAAGCTTAGGACGCCCCTTAAATGAGTAATCGGTTAAATGATTACAGGACTGGTTTGCAATAATACAGAAGGTAGAATGTGTGGTTTAGAGCAACACTGTAAACTGACTGAGCTTTCGAGCTCATTTCCCCATGCAAGAACAGCCTCACAGAATCAGATAAAGTGTTTTCATTTTCACTTTTTCTTTGTTTCTAATGATTTTGTCTTTTTTTTATCATTTCATGATTTTGGATGAAAAATAGACAAAGCAGATCATGCAGACTGCAAAATGCAACTAATTGCCCACAAACAAACTGCTGGGCCAGTGACATTGCTTCTCTCTGGTGCCACCAGACCCAAGAGTGCTGCGATCTGGCTGCACAACGCAGGAACTGTTAATTGCAGCCCAACTCCAGTTCATTCAAAATTAGCAAATGGACAAATGGCGGAACAAAATAAAAAGCCCAGTAATTGGTTGGAACATTCCCACCTAACATCAACCACCACAAATTAGCTACTTTAACTTGGATTAGCGCCTGCAAAGCTATGATTCTAACTATTTCCTTTGTTGTAATTGGATCTATCCATCCATACCCAGTTTCCTTGACTAGCTGAAGCTCAGCTAACTGACTGCAGCCTGAGGGTCCCGGGGCGCCATCAGAGCTTGGTGGAGGTGGGGGACTGGGCAGAGTTAGTCAGTGTGATCGTGTCCAGGCCAACCTGGTGGATGCCTCAGCTGGAGGAGCCAGCTGCTGTGTAGCTGCAGATGAGTTAGAGGCCACTGGCCCACCTAGCCTCCAGTGACGGTGCTTCATCATGGGCAAATGTCGCTGCTGCTTGCTGCTAAGATAAACTTTCTTCTTGTACCCTTCCAGACCAACACAGAGGCAGTTGTGGTGGTTTAGTAGTACAATTAACAACAAGCTATATAGTCTTTAAAATAAAAGTAATTATGTACTGTTAGATCTGTATTCACAGCTCAGAAGCTACATTTATTTAAAGTGCTATAATGAGATCATTAGCCATCACCAGCATAAACTATAATGTAGGTGTCACTTAAAATCCCACCACTAATTAAACATAACATTGTGACTTCACAAAAGACAAAAAAAAGCACATATTAACCTACATGACTGGTTTGAAACGACCCCTTAGTGGTTATACCAGGAACTGCACATATCGCCACTTGAGCGATGGTGACTGTTTAGCAAGCGAGATCGAGCATCACGGTCAGAAAACACCCTTACACTGCTGGTGATGCAGTCACTTCAATCAATCTGTTACCCAGCGATCCAAATGTCCCCCTTTTTTCTGACAAGATTGTTTTTACTCCTCCTAAGCTGCACTCACTGTGAGCCACCTGGATTCTTCAAGCTGACGTGATCACAACCACGATCAGGTTTATGTGTCAAGAACCCGGCTGCACTGTGTTTGTGTTTAACCAGTCTGTATCTTTCATCGGCAGCTTATGGCCGATTTTATGTAGGAAAAATGTCAACAACAAAGGGGTTGTATTTGTCTTTATATTTAATTTGGATGCTGCCGGGTCTCTGGAATCCAGAGATGATTTTGTACCATCATCAGCATGAATTTTTTTCAAGCACTTTCTAGCACTTTTAGTCCCTTAAAATGTGTTAGTTGATTGACAAAATAATCAACATACCAATCGATACGGAAGTAGCTGTGTTAATCTTATTTTGTAGGTGTGTGTGTGTTTCAGTGACCACATGTATCTTTGTGACTGCCTTCCTGCCTTTGGCTGGTGCGTGTATGTGTGTGTGTGTGTGTGTGTGTGTGTGTGTGTGTAGCTCCTATCTATCTGAGCAGCTATTTCAGAAAGAAAGGATTTCTGCCTCAGTAATTGCCTCTGCGATATTTTCCCCCTGAATCTCTCCCTCACTCATTTTTCTTTGGTATCTATTTTCTCTCCGAATTTTGTCCTTTTCCCTCCCACAGACTTACTCTGGCTCTCACCCACATTACATTTCTCTCTTTGTGTTCCCTCCATCTTTAACTGTGATGTCATTGCATCATGAGTTAGGGAAACATACATATTTACACATGACAGTCACCTGGCCGTGAAGTCCACTTTTCTATTCACGAAGCTTAGGACGCCCCTTAAATGAGTAATCGGTTAAATGATTACAGGACTGGTTTACAATAATACAGAAGGTAGAATGTGTGGTTTAGAGCAACACTGTCAGAGTTGCACTCCAGTGAAATGTAACACAACAGTGGTAGAAAAAAAAGGATGATTTAAATAAAGTTATGGAAAGAAACGCATGTAGAGGAACTGACAGAGGTAAATTAACAATCTTGAAACCTTACGGATGTTTTAAATATGACACTTTAAAAGACAATACTGTTGTAAAAATGAAGCATGGTGTGATTTTTCCAACAAATGATCTCACTTGTTTTAAATCTTTTTGTTTGTTTGTTTTATTCACTCATTTTGTATTTTTCAGAGCCATTACAAAATACCTAGAAAAGGTATGGCTTATGCCACTGACTCATATAATACTTTCCCATTACAAAGAAACTTCCATTTTTTAAAAAATAACTTAAAAAAAGTAAATTTCATAATTCTTTTGGATTATAACCTAAAATTACACCTAAGCATGGAACCATGAGGAACAAGCATTACGTTATATTGGAGGTCAACATAAATCAATCAGCTGAAAGGCAGCTTGAGGCCTTGTCTGGAAAGGTTGTTGTGCCATGTTATCTCATTTATTTCATTCTTAATCTACAATGAGTAAATGTAGTTAACAAGCAAAAAACAAACATTCATTTGATTTTAAATTTTATAAGCTACAAATCATTTTACAGTGAATATAAAACTTCCCCTAGGTTATAAGCCAGCTTTATCCGTCATAGAACTGACGGGTTTTATAAAATAACTTTGGAGAGCTTCGTCTAAACTCCGGGTTCAGACTGTAAATGTAGAGTTTGCTGATGCGTCTGGCAGACCCATCTGCCTGAATAAGTTTTACATGTTCTCTGGATTAACAATGGGACTGTGGCAGTGTTTGTTACTGCTTGCGTCTCCCACCCCCACAAAGTTCCCCTCCGGCCCCCACCCTCACCCTCCTACTCCGCTGCATCACTGGTGCATGATATGTGTCAAAATCTGTCAGAAGGCAGAAATTTCTAACATATTTGCTTCCCATATTGGCACACAGTGAGCCTGCCGTCTCTCTTTGAATGAAACATTTGATGTGTGATGCAAACGTTTGACACTCTGTCAAATGCTGTGAAGCTCTGCTGCATTCCTCAGATTTATTGCACTATATATGTCAATTTTAAGGGATCTCTTGTGTCTCCGTTCGCAGCCAAATCCAAAGTTTCCTGTTCAGCCTCCTAATAGCCCAGACTGTTTTTCATTAATTTAATACTCAGTTAATGTGTGCAGGAGGTCAGCTCATCTGTGTTTTTATTTAGCCCCGTGCCACATGCAAGAGATTTAGTGACAAACATATGATTGACCTTTCTGTTGCAGCCTGTCATTGCATATTAACATAGCCCAAAGCACTGGTTCTGTAACAACATTTGGTTTAAAGTAACGCAGAGTTTTCTTTGAAAGAAAAACATCTCCATCCTCCAACTCTGATTTCACGCTGACCCACTGTCAATGTGAAATGTTAAGGTGCTGATGTTGAGTCATGTGTTGGAAACACAGTTCATGTCTTGAAGACATACAGATGGATGTTGTGTCTGTGTGCTCAAGCAGTTTGGACTCAAACATAAACACACTCCGACTGGAATCTCTTTTGCTGTTTTAAAAGGCGGTGATTTAAGGCTAAACATGAACATGATGTCATTCACTTCATCAAGTTCACTACATTGCTTTTCTGTTAGTGTCAGTGCTATTATCAGTGGTGTGTAACAACACCGCTGCATTATGTTAGCCTCTCAGCCTTTCATCTATAATGAGCCTGTTTGCTGGACTGATCCAAGCCAAGATATGACCTAGTTAAATGCATTATTTTGTTTGTAGTTACATTTTTGGAACGAATAATTTAGCCATGGATATTATTCCTGTGTCTTTTTAAGTTTTAGCCAGCAAAGTCTTGCATGTCCTCCAGCTGCAATAATGATTTGTTTGGGATAAACAGAAAAGCAGCTCTGTGCTGAACAGCAGAAATGAACTTTGGCTGAACTGAGAAAGGAAACAATTCCAGCTTCAACATTTTT
>JAOWBL010003275.1:0-12504 GCA_028564865.1 Zenarchopterus dispar | reverse complement strand
CTTTCTTTCTTTCTTTCTTTCTTTCTTTCTTTCTTTCTTTCTTTCTTTCTTTCTTTCTTTCTTTCTTTCTTTCTTGTCAGAGTATAGCTCAGGGTTTGGAATCTCAGAGAAAACATTGGTTAAATTGGAATTTGATTGTGTGTGGGTGTCCAGAAACTACCCCCTTTATCTGAAGTGACAAAATTGAGGAAAGGCCAAAACTCTACACTAATCTCCTCCACATATGGTTGGGTTTCTCCCAAATCTTTGATCAGATTTACAGGGATTAGTTTGTCCACCAAAATAGTCAAAAGTGCCTGAAAAATGGCAGTCTGGAGGGTCCTTTAATCTGAGCCATCAGCACTGTTGACATGACAGGCTGATACTGAGCAGGTGGGATCATTTATTTGAAATTAAATTAAAATTTCACTGAATGAAAATGGTTCTTGCGTGTTTCAATAAGCAAATTGATGTGTGAATGACCACATGCACCCACTCAGGTGGTTGATGCTAATATGCTTGTTTTTGCCCTGATGACTGTTCACTGACGTGGGCGAGTCTCTTGCCAAACAGTATTTTCTTTTTTCTTGACCTCTGTTTAAATATGTCTTTGTTCCTTACTTCTTCCATCAGAAATATTTTAAATCATGTGTTAAAATATTTCAGATTAACCTTTAGTCAGATGTAAGCACATTTTTCAATTGATGTAACTGACTTTTTTTTTCTTTTTAATCAGAATCATCAATTTAAACATATTGTTTAAACTTCAAATTTAGGTAAAAAGAAAAAAAAAACACTTTTTCTTTTTTGATCTTTCATGATGGCACATGTTTGTTTGGTTTTTTTTTTTTTTTTGTTTGTTTTTTTTTTTATAGTAGTGACTTCCAGTACTTTTCCTGCTGGCCACTGAACTAATGGAGTGAAATGGGAGATTTTATCTAATGAATAGCAATTCATGCACCAAGCCAATAAGGTTATGTTCTGCTAAAGGTTAGTCTTATTCATCATTCATAGACATGGGCCAACATTAATAGGCTGACGGTGGTTAATTTGATCTTTGAAAGAACAGTTATCCCTTTTCACTGGCTGCTCAGCGACTTATTACATCTGTGTGTTTTGCTTTGGCTTTTTTTCAAACACAATGCCATGTTATCACGTTATTTGCTATGTATGCTTTTCCACTAAGAGAGAGAAAATCCTTTTATTTTCAGTAATAACAGCAGTTTTGTTGATAGAACTTATGTTCAAAGACTTTTCCACTAATCCACCCTCCTCTACTCCTGTGGTTTATATTTTCATTAACTGTTTTCTTTTGGGTTTTACAAAAGCGAGGAAAATGAAGATCTTTATCTGCCATTGCAGAAAACATTCACTGACTTTTGTTTATCAATTTTCAAATTAATATCCAATCATTTTTCTTTTTTTATTCCTTTGATTCTGGCTTCAGAAAAATATATATTTATAAAAAAAATTCAAGCAGCTTACACATTGCAATATAGAGTTTGACTATGCTGTTCATTTTCCAGCTGTTGAGGTGGTTGTTTGAATCAGTCACCATGGACTGTGTCTTATTTAGTGTTTGTGTGCAAAAGCCTTCTTCATACTAGATTAGTCTTGCATGTAAAACTCATAAAGGCCATTTATAATGGAGGAGATGACTTGCATGACATGTTGCAATGGGATGTCAGTTACAGCCAGAGTTCCGTAACTGTAAATGTTAGTATGTCACTTGTATGCCCATGTATCTGTATTGTGTTGGGTTTGTTGGGTCATGTTTTTGTTGTATGTATTTTGTTTTTATTTGCTTGTTTTCTGGGATTTTTTTTAAAAATTCGTATACATTTAGAGGAGGGAACACTTCAGCATTACTGTGAAGCCAGGCCTGACTGAGTGTCTAATGGGTGTTACACTGAAGAGTATCTTCAGTCTGTATTACAATGACTTTTTCAATTTAAAATCATATCAAGTAAAACTTGACAGAAGATACTTTCTCAGGCTGAGACTTTTCTTCACTGAAACAAAAATGAATGTCTAGTTAAACAAAAAAAATCAAACAGCAACAACTTATTTATTTTTTATAAAATAAAACCAAGTAAATGAATAGAGAATGCACATAGTGACCAAAAATATATATATTTGCCAGTATCTATAAATCCAGTCTGAGCTCTGATGGATGGATGGATGGAAATTGACTGATTCCTTCAGCCAATCAACTGGTGCATCTCTAAATTAAATAATGCATCTTCTACAGCAAATGTTCTGAAACTGGGGAAGGGCAGAGCAAGATGGTGGTCTCTTAAGTGGATCTAAAAATTGAATCAACAGTTGGAGAGGTCAGTCAGGTCTTCCATTTGAGATCAGTGCCACTCCAGGCTCTCTGAATCTCACACTATAGATAATGATTCTCTGCCATTCAAACTACAGTAGCAGTGATGCATTTAAAGGCAAACTTTTTTCTAAAAGCACATTTCAGCCCTTGAGCCCTACACACATATTTAGTGATTAAACAACAACCAGTTTTATGCATCTGGATGTAGTTTTCAAGCTTTTGCAGTTGATACAACTCAATAAATAAATAAATATTCTATAAATAAATAAATCTGTATGGCAATGGAGCCTGAGGCAAAAAAAAAGAAAGAAAAAAAAGAAAGAAAAAAACAGACATGAAACAAACCAAAAAAAAAAAAAAAGTCAAGGAATTCAAACCTACACCTCTCCATAGGAGATACAGTGCAGGGGTGTATGGAGTGATTGAAAGAAGTGATTTGTCAGGGACAGTATATCCTAGACACTGAATTGTTTAAGGATGTCAATGTGCAATCTGTTGCACATCACTTTTTCTCTGGGAGGGTGTGTGTGTGTGTTTGGAAAGCTCAGTGGCCTGCAGTATCACCACAGTAGCTTGGCAGCTTCTCTCCTCTTTTAATTAGAGAAAAAGCATCGGCAACAAGGATCAAAACTGAAAGAGTGAGAGAGGGGAGACGAGAAGTGCTTGCACTGTAAACTAACACAGCCCATTCTGTCTGAGGACATGGAAGAACCCTGGAAGGTTGTTGCTGTTGTTTTACCGCATTATTCCCATTACTGATGGGAAACTCGATTCATTTCACCGTCTTGAGTTAATGTGAGTCACTCACCAAAGTGAATTGAGTTTTTGAGTCATTCGAGTCACCAGGCGTTTTTAGATTAGACCCGGTTATTATCCCTGGATGATGAATGCGTGTTTTTATCTGCAAGCAGGGCAGTGTAAACGCAAAGGGTGTTGTTGCCTCTCCAGTGCCTAATCAAGTGGTACTGCATGACATGACGGGCCACTGTCTGTTTGGTTGGCCTCTCTGGCTTCACCAGCATCAGAAGAGTTGGCTGATGGAGAAGATGGAGCGGGTGGAAGATCTATGCTGAATCACAACTGGATTTGTGTAGCAACTTTTCCCAAATTGTGTTGCACAAATTTGACCGGCAGTCTCCCTCTGCCACTCCTGCTGTTGTGTTTATTGAAGGCAAATAACTTCTATCTGCGGCTCTTTAGTTTGTCAGTGACCCGAGTTTCATGTCTTGCAAAGCCGCAATCTGTCATTTTAATGGCCAGTTGCAGATTAGAGTTCTGTAATATGTGATTTACGATGTACACAGCTCCGAGGATGAAGAGCTTGTGGACATACTCATCTTCTCATGAACAAATCCCACCCACAAGCCTCCACCCCATGTCAGTTCTGTTTACATTTGTCCTGACCCACGATTAAGTGTGCTCTCGGAGGTTAGTTATCCACGAGGCTAGTTAATGTGAATTAATGTAAAAAGGACAGCCAACATACTAGATTCAAGTGCTAAACATGAAGTATTCACCAATGTAAAAGGGGGATACTGACACAGTCTCTTAGACACTCACAGGCTCCACCCACTCGCAGTTCATGACTGATTCATTTGATTTGTACCACTAAAACGCACTAATTAAAACAGTAAAATATGAAAGATCAAAAATTCTCAGAGGGAAATATTTTTTCTCTCAAACTCACCCATGATAAAATGAATACAAAGGCAACTGTGGAAAATAATTGGGTAACATTACTTACATTACATTAGATTTCAGCAGCGTCAGGATTAAATGACTTTCTACAAAATGCGTTTGGGCAAATTTATCTCTCTTTTCTTCGAAAAAGATCAGTCCTTTCTGCTATTGAATCACCACTATCTCCACTTGGGTGCTAATGAAATTGGTAGTCATCGGTGTACCATTTGTGAGGCTTACTCACAAATAAAAAAATTCATGCAAAAAGTCTCAACTACGAACCAAACTTACAATTAAAATTCCAATGTTTCTGAAAGCTGAGAAGTTGTGCTTCACAGCCAGCATGTGGGTATTACAGTAATTTGACTTGTGCTGTTGCAGGACTGGAAATGCCCAAACATTTTTTTCATTAAGCCTATGATTACATTTTATCAACAAACATAATATGTTTGCTGGATAATTTCTTTCTACACTGTCACTCAGAGACTACCAGTGCAGAGCAGCAGAAAAGGTTTAACTCAGGTAAAGGAGCGGCTCTCTGGGCTGGGAGTCAGTTACTGAGGGATTCCTTCACTTTGTGATTTGTTCATTTCTGAGTGGAGCCAGGCGACTGTGAGGAGTGGAGTGATTCATTCATTAACAGCTTACAACAGAGATTCATTTGAAACAAGAAAATATGGCTGTTGCTACTCCCACATATTTTATTTATTTATAAAAATATTGCTAGAATAGCAGTCACATTTCAGCTTTCTGTCCACAGATGTTCAGTAGGATTTAGAAAAGGGTTAATTGAAAATAATTTGAGAATACAGTTTTATTCTTAGTCATTACTGGTTGTGTATTGTGTCTTTTGGTCAATAACCTATTGGAGGACCTACAACCTACAACTGAAACTAGGCTATCTGACACTGGGCAGCACAATCAAATTCCAGAATGCCTTGATAGTCTTGAGATTTTATGGTACTCTCCATAGATTAAACACATCCTGTAACAGATGCAGCAAAGCATCCCCAGAACATAACCAAGCCTCCTCCATGTTTCACAGTAGCTACAGTCTTCTTTTTATTGTGTCTGTGAAAATAGAGCTGATGTGACTTGCCAAAAAGCACCAATTTTGTCTTATCTGTCCAAAGCACATTCTTCCAGAAGACATGTTTCTTGTCAGTGTTCAAATATGACTAATTCCAGTATCGCTTTTTCATGGTTTGCTTTCAACAGCAGAGTCCTCCACAGTCATCTTCCATGAAGTCCATTTTGTCTCACACAGTGATGCATGGTTCGATCTCCCACTGATGTACCTTGACCTTGGAGTTCACCTTGAATCTCTTTTGCAGTTGTTCTGGGCTCTTCGGTTACCATCAAATTACCTGTCTGTTCCATTTGTCATCAATTTGTCATTGCCCATTGAAGGTTTTTCTTTCTTTAATGGGGAGGTATAAACAAATGTGTCCATGTGTGTTAATAAATAAGGATTATTATAAGTGACAGTGATCTGTTTCCTGAAAAGTTTAATTTGCCATTCAAATTTTTATAAACATGTTGCGAACTTGGTCCAAACCTTTAAATCTGTCACATCCTCTGAACTGACATAAAATTCTGCCAGACACTGACCCATGCCAATATGGTTTTAGGTTTGAATTTAGAATTTTTTTAATTTTTCAGAAAAAAACATTTGACTCAGTTTTATGTTAAGCCAGTTACTGGTAATGCTAATGACCAGTGTGTGTTTGTGTGTGTGCTTCTACAGTATGAGACTCATTCTGTTCCAATGTGTTGTCACTCATGAAAAGACAGAAAATGCTCCAGTGTTCATTTAATTTCCATTTTTGCTGACACTGCTCTTTTCTAAAATAGATTTTGTGTGGTTCTTTGTTGTTTGTGTTGTTACCTTTTGCATTAGCTCGTGTTGTTTCTTCTTGATGAAATCACTTTAATCAAATATAGCACTTATAGTCCATCAACCTCAGAAGTAATGTTACCCAATTACCTGCTAACGAATCTAGACAAGTAGTCTATGATAATGCATGTGTTTTAATATCATCCCTGATATCACAGATCTTTTTGTAGAAATGATCATCTTAGTTGCTTTACTTTTTAATGTACATTGATATTTTATTGCTGTTGAATTTAAACATGACATGTAAGATGGGTAAGTTTTCACATTAAGATTACTTTAGTCTGTCCTGTCTTTGGTTGGATCATTCATGTAGAAACAGTCTCACCACTTTATTGTCCTATGTGGTTTACCTATAGCATCAGCAGGTAGATATATTTGAACTCGGATGTTCTAAATTAAACACAGAGGAGCTGCTTTTAAAATGTCATTAACAGCAGAATAATTGCTGCGCGCAGTGAGCTACACTGTTCTTTAGCGGCACCATAACTACTAGTTTGTTGTTATTTTGTTCAAAGCGTTTCTCATTAAATTATATCTCACTTCCTGTTTGGAATTTTTACCTTTTCCTTCATTCAAGTTATTATTTTCATACATTTCTCACCATATGTGTTTTCCAACAACTCCCAAATAATGTCAGGCTTTTCTTGTCTCCAGCAGTCTCGTTGCATGTCATTTAGTCTGAGGATTAAGTCTCCCTTTGTCACTCTTCCTTTGTCTTTTATAGTTTTTTTCTTTATCTTTCTCTGCTCACCGGTGTCCACTTTCATTGCCAGCCCCGTAGCCTATGGTATGGCTGTCTGTGTTTTAGTTGTAAAAATTGAATGACATAGGGGGAGTTGTGGATTAAAGTGAATGTCAATCACCTTCTTTTTTATCCTCTTTTCTCCTGGCAATGCTCCCCAGTGGCTTTACTTACCTACATGAATTTTCAGTTTTTCTCTCGGCATTTCCTTTGTCTTCTTGTCTGTCATCTGCAACCATACTCACATGTACAGGACCATATGCTAATTGCATTCCTCAAATAACTTTAGCCCACCACACACATTAAGTTAATTTTTGACCCATTCTTTGGGAAACTGTCTATTTTCTTCTACTTTCTCCTATTAGGCTTCAGTCAAAATCCACATCTCATTTGTCTTTCCCTTTTCTCTTTGTCTGTCTAAACCTCTCTCCTTCCTCACTCTTTACCTTGTTATACCTGAGACCTCATGGAACAAGAGGAAAATCTCTCCTCCTTTTATGTGATAAAATCACAGAGCTGTGGGTGTAGCCAAAGCCACAAAGCCTTTCAGGGAAGAAAAAAAATGTCTTTGAAAGAGAGACCAGTGGTTTGAGGTAAAGGAGAAGTGGCAAATAAAAGACAAGCACCTTCTTTATCTCTGAGGAAGTAGACTACACAAATGGCAGATCTCATAAACTGATCTCCAAATGGCTACCAATTTCATTAGCACCCAAGATGAGGCAGTGGCGATTCAATGGCAGGAAGGACTGATCTTTTTAAACAGAGCTTGGCCCCTTTCTTGTACGTTAAAGTGCAGACTCAGGCAGCTTTTTGTAATGATGTGTCATCAGGGCACCTCAGTTTAAGAAGAGGTTGAATGCAGTGTCTCTGTGTGCATCAGGGCTGGGCATCAAGCACAGCCAAGAAACTCTGCTCCCGCCCCTTTAAAATAACAACACACACCACCAAAATTAGATGACATTTATATTATGGAGAAGAGACAGACAGTCTGTCAATACGAGGAAACTGATCTCAGGTGGAATTTCAAACAGTGACTGAAATATTTATACTTGTGAAGGAAGGTCTGGCATAGTTTTGAGTGTTCTAAAAATTCCACATCTCTCACCTATCTTCAGTTCATGAAGTTGTCTGCTCCAGCACACCATATACTCCTCAATTCACAGAAAGTTTGTAAGATTGTTGCATATCTGCTAAGACATAAAAATGAATGATGACAGACTTCTGATGGAGTTTAGTTCAGGTTCCGCCCTGCTAATGAGTTGCACAACATGAACTGCATCAGCTGCATGCACAACTGAGCAGTCTACAGATCTAGTGAGAGAAAATCAGTGATGTTGTAGTTTTTTGTTTTTTTTTTTGGTCAGAACCTGGTCCATGATTCAGAAGCTGTATCCAGGGTTCAACACTGGATAAGGGATGCATAATGGAGCATCATACTGAGAGCATCCAGCATATCTATCAATTAAAGGCTGCAGATGGGACACAGAAAACTCACTTCCTACAGTCAGAGGAAATTAAGCAACCATAAAGGCTGGCTCTCATGCTTTATTTTCCTTAAAGAAATTGTGTTAGGATCTGTGGGAGACAGTGTGGTGACCAAATGGTAGTTACATTGACTAGGAAAGTCCCCAATTTCAGATGTTGTTAATTTGCTGTGAAATAATCCAGCACCAAGCATAGAGATGAGTAATTCTTCTGAATAACTGCAGACATTAGCATGAACTCATAGTTAAACTAAAAATAAGAAAGATAATTATCACATAAGGAAGTGAAGGAAGAAGGTCCTATGGGAGTAAAATACATTCCAATTAATGTAGTATTTAGCCAAATCATCTAATTAAAAGAGAACAGTTTCAGTTCACTTTCTGACCTACTGCTTTGCTGTCCAATACTACTAATTTGATATAATATATATATTAATTAGGCTTTTGGATTTTATTTTTAAATCATGTGCAATTGTTCTTAGTTTTAAAGCTGTTGTAACGGTTCTGTATATATATGGAAAAAGGAAAACGTATAGACTAGGCCAGCTCTAAAGGTCACAGGGATTGCATTAGCACAGAAGCTGTCAAAATTAAATTAGTGTGTGCAGATTATATGATTATATCATAATTAAAAATCTACATGAGAATAACCCACTTACATGATTTTTTATGTAAAAGAAATAACATTATATCTTATAGAAATTATCACTTTATAAAGAGAGAGACATTTACAAGGCTCTAAATCAAATATCCACTCCAAGGATGGACTGAAAGGGGTGAAAAACTGTTGGCAATCACAAAAATTTCCACTACAAATGAAATGGTCCTGGGCTATTGTGTAGTTTTCTTTTCAAAACAAATAATTTGGTATATGAGCACTCTGTGGAGTAAAATTAAAATGTATTTTGCTGATGATACCAGTTAATCAAAGAATGAGCATCGGACCTTCAGGTTCCAGGATTGAAGACTATGATATACTTTGGGTATAATTATTTTTGAAAGAGCTGTCTTTATTCCAGGAGAAAATGTATAACTTGTGTCAAAATATTGGAAACCTTATGTGTTAAATACAATGTTTTTTTTCAGACTTTGACCACTCACATAATAGTCCTACCTAGCATCACCTTTAACTATTTCTTATTTAGTTGTCGGTTCCTAAATTTTTCTAAAGTGAATTCTACAGCACTTGAAAGGTAGTGATTTCAAATAATCAAAATGATAAACAACTGTGGAAAATGCACCATCTATAAATATGTTGTTAACAGCAAGAAAGTTCCTGGTCCTTATCCCAGGCAAGACTTTTCTGTATGGTGTTTTTATATTCATATTTAGTCTAAACATTTGTGGGTTTGCATCTCTACTCCATTCCACTCACTGTTAATGCATGTTTGGCTAATTGGTGATTGCAAATTATCCATAGGAGTGAAAGTGGCCACATGTTGTAAAATTAGTGTCAATAATGTGTTAATTCATCTACACTGTATCCTGCCTCCTGCCTGATGATGACTGGGATAGATTCCAGCACCTCCATTGCCTTGACCCCTTGCATGGAACATGGATGGATGGATTTACAGAAGAGAAGCTTCATGAACACTTCCATTATGGGGTGACAAATATGTGGATGAGGTCACTGTTGTCCTGGAAGCGATTATATAGATTAGGAATGTATAACAACATGAAGATGATGACTAAGAAGACTATGGGATAGATTTGCAGTCATTTTGGGAGACGTGGACCAGACGTATGCCAGCATAATGCCTCCATAGTTTAAAAGAGCCACCATATCTCCTGTAGGTGTCAAGCATTCAAGTTTTTCATTTGTCACCCATCTGTATATGCCAAACTGTAGTACCTGAGGCTACATGGGAACATTATTTATGTAATTTATAGCTGCAGTGTCATATATTTTCCCTGTATGTCAAGTAACAATATGGTTACACAATGAACTTTGACAGTGGGCAGTGAGATCCGTGCGTGGCAACACTCCAGCTCCTGAAGTGTCCACTTATTATGGAGGTCTCTTTTCTTTTCATAGAGGGGCTTAGGTCAAACGGCCATTACCAATACTTACAGGGAATTCAGAGCACGTTTAGACTACGTAGCACTTTGATTTGAATCAAATCACATTAGGCAATCATTAGGGCAGTAAGTAGAGCAGAGTGGGGAAGGAGGGATAATACTCACATAAACTCTTCCAGTAGACACATCACTCTCAAAATAGATTCGTGTTATGGGAGTTTTGTTCTCTTTAAAGAACGTTTTCTCATGCATCTCCCATACACATGGCTCTGGGCTGGACTGAGTAGTTCCACCTTCTGAAGCATGAGGGTGTAGTTGTCAAATGCCTGCTTCCAAGATAACCATCTAAGGAACTTTGTTCATAGATCATGTCATTGGTGTAACCCTTGCTAAGGCAATAAGTGGAACATGCTTGCAGGAATGTGCGCCAGGTCTTGGTGTGGGAACAGATGGCAGTTGCCTGCCCATGGGGGACACAGGGGACAGCCTGCAAGAGTGGTGGTGGTGATGATGATAACTACCCTTGCTATTGTTAGTAGGACTAATACTAATAGCAATAATCACAGAAATAATACATGACACATAATGTCATAATACATAAGACATTTGTACCCATATACAATAATATATTGGTACAAATGTCTGAAGCTGCTTTCTGTCAGTAAATACTGCTGTGAAATTAGTTTTACTTTGGATATTCAACAGACATTAAGTATCTGCCATGGTTTTGTTTAGGGAGTATCAACAAATTACTGACTGGTGAAACATTGCACCTTTTCTTGTCAACAGTCTCCATAAAATGTAAACTAAAACCAAAACGAATTGCTGTAGTAAAGAGGCCAAATGAAACACTTTTTTGTATTGTATTTTAGAAGTCTTTTGAATTTTTAAAATATTTTTATATGGGGAAAAGTTGTTATTGATTTTCTGGGTTTTTTTAATAGCTGTGTAACTATGTGACCTAGACATTTCAAATTCATGCCGAGTTGTAGGACTCAAGTAAAAATATCAAACTCCCCTCTTTGTTTTGGATTTGAATACTTTTTTTAATATTTTGTATTAATTTATATGATGAAAAAAAGTGCAGACATTGAGTTTCTCGGGCTTTTAAAAAAAATATTCTATATGAATGCTGTATGAGACTTAACTGGGTAAATAGAAACAAAGATGAGACAGCAGCAGAAACTCTGATCTGCAGGTTAGTGATCTGCAGTAGAAAGGTTGAATAACAGTAATAATAAAGTAGAATTAAAATAAAAATAATCCTAAACTAGCATTGTTTCGAACATGGTTTATGGCTCCTGTCTTCTCTTCAACACTTGTACTTTTGTGCTTTCTTTAATGTCAGAAAACAGATGAGGAGGAGCTGGATAAAAACAGAATTTGAGATGAGAAGCAGAATCAGTTACATTGACCTTTTCATGCTCAAAGTTATAAAAATAAAGGAAAGTTAAAAACAAACAAACAGTGGAAATGACTCATATTATTTCAAAATTGACAACACACAATGCAAATAAATGCTAACAATTTCTAATTTTGTAAAATTCTCTCAATTCTTGATTGATTGTTCTATTTAATAATACAGAATGTAGGAGTTTTTTTCTCAAATATTTTAGAATCATTGCTTTCTGGCAGAAAATATGATGATGACCAGGTCAATTACTTTGTTCATTTTGTGTCACTATCTTCCCAACATATGTAGAAATGCTAGTTACAGCCATGATAATTCTAATACCAGCAATAATGACACTATGATTGTTGATATTATTATTTGCCTTATGGTTGTTGTTAGTGTAAATGTCTTTATTGTCACCATTACCAAACCAGGGAAGGTTACATTGTGACTCAGAGGAGCAAATCACGTAGCAATTTGGTGCAACTAGCATTACCAAAGGTTATTCTGGCCGCTGTATACATCCCGTTGGACGCAGAAGTGCAGGAAGCTCAGCACACACTGGCGGCCCAGATTCTGCATGTGGAGCAGACTTTTCCGGACTCCTTAGTTATACTCCTCGGTGACTTTAATAAGGAGAATCTGAGCCAGGAACTACCAAAATACTGACAGCTTAATAAATGCCCAATCAGAGAAGAGAACACTTTGGATCACTGCAACACGACAGTGAGCGGAGCCTATCGTGCGGTCCCCCGTGCAGCTCTCAGACTTTCAGACCATGTAATGGTTCACCTGATTCCCACTTACAGACAGAAGCTGAAGCTCGCCAAACCTGTGGTGAGGACATCAAAGAAGTGGACCAGTGAGGCTGTGGAGGAGCTACGCATGTGCCTGGATTCCACATACTGGGAGATGTTCAGGGCTGCCACAGACAACCTGGACGAGTTTACTGATGCTGTGACCTCATACATCCACTTCTGT
>JAOWBL010003273.1:0-12505 GCA_028564865.1 Zenarchopterus dispar | reverse complement strand
TGTGCAGGAGAGCCCTCTCTGCCCTCCGGCCGAACCCCCTCCTCCCGCCCTGCTAGTGGATGATTATCCCGCATTCCAGGTTCGTCGGCTGTTGGATGTGCGTCGGAGAGGTCGCGGGTTTCAGTTCTTGGTGGACTGGGAGGGTTATGGTCCAGAGGAACGTTCCTGGATATCCCGGTCTCTCATACTGGATCCTACTCTAATCACTGACTTTTACCGGGATAATCCGGACAAGCCGGGCGCTCCGCCTGGTGGCGGTCCTTGGGGGGGGCCTAAATCCAAGGGGTTGTGTCAAGGGTTCAGAAGGAAACAGTGGAAATGTCCTTCTTCTCTGATCTGTCTGCTTGTTTACTCAGGTCAAATAAGAGCAGAACAAATTCAAAGACTTGGTTCCTTCTATTTACCGTGGCTCACTAACACTGAACCCCATTCACATCTGCAGATTTCAGTTAGTTTCAAAAAGCTTTTAACCTCTGGCTTCACCTGCTTTTATTTACCGTACCTCCCAATATCGTGTTATGCAATCCCATTAACAGCTGCAGCAACATCATGAAAAAAAGTACATTAATGTGGAATCAGGAGATAAGTTGATTTTCCCAAGTGAAAAAAGAACTTGTTTGACATTTTTCATTTGCTCCACAAATGAAAAAGTCAGTCTGTTTTTAATTTAAAAAAATCTTTACTGTAAAAAAGTTGCAGTTGAATTATTTTTTGCTTCAATTACTTTTTTGTTTGTTTGTTTTATTTATTTATTTATTTATCTATCTATTTATTTCACTTTAAAGAACTTGTAACACCATGACTACATACATCTACTTACCCTTTCATAAATGGGGTTGAGGACTGGTAAACAGTCCTCAGAGTTAACCAGTCATGTTCAAAATTGGGCATAAATCAGCTATCAATTAAAGTCAGCTGATGCTGTGATATTTGCTTTAATGTTTGGGGTTCATTCTGCCAAGAGTCATGGACTATGAAGAGCTGCCAAAGAAGCTGTGACGTAATTGGTGAAAAGTACCAATATGAGGAGAGATATAGAAGAATATCAAAGACATTGAATGTACCAAGGAACACTGATAAAGCACACTGCAAAGATCAGAACAGTATCTGGAAGGTTCTGATCACTCCTTGCATGTGATTACCATCTCCTGTATTCTACACGTCTGGGCTGTAGGGTACAGTAGTAAGTTATTTCATATCAAAAGGAATATACAAGCCCATTTGAATTTAGCTAAAGAAATTCAGTCACTGATGCAAACATACAGGAAAAGAGGTTATAGACTGATGTGACAAATGTTGAAGGATTGGTCATCTGACAGCCAAAAAGCTAAAATTGAAGCGTAATTTCATATCCCAACACAACAATGACCCACTCTCACATCAAAATTAATCAAAAGATGACTTCAGAAAAGGAAAATGAACATCTAAGGCTGTTCCAGTCAAAGCCCAGGCATCAATCCCATCAAAAACCTCTGGAATGCCCTAATACCAGCTGGACAAAGACTGAGATTGAAAGAGCTTGAACTGTACTGCTCAGAAGAGTGCAATAAAATTACAAACTCTGTATGTGTCATCGTAATAAAGATTTATCCACAAAGAATTAGTAGTGTTTTAATTTGGAATGGTGTTCAAATTTAACCAATCAAGATGTAGCAGCTTACGTAAATGTATAGTCCTACATTCTTTGTTTGGTGGAAAAATGCAGTGAAGCTGTAACAAGCCCAACATTTATGTTGTTTCTATTGCTATTTTTATATTTTAAAGATCCTCTAGTTTCATAACAGGTGTAAACTTGTTATATGTGCTGTACATCTTCTGTTGTGATCTTGTGGGTGCAGCTCCGGCGCAGCAGCTGACAGCGCAGCTGCAACTGATCCAGCTAATCAACTCACCTGTATATATGACACCTGAAGACTTCAGCCAGAACCAGATTTCTGTTCACCATTTGGTAATGCTCTCAGGCTCTCTATCTTGCTCCTTGTTGTGAATAGTGCTGAATTACATTTCCTTGTGCTTAGATTCGTCTGTTTCCTCATCCTGCCAGCTCCTCGCCTGTCTGTTCCTGGACTCCGGTTTGTGGATTTCATGCCCTCATCATTATTTCTGCTCCTTGGCTTCCTCGTTTTCTCTGGATTATTAATGAAGACTGACTTGTATTTAATGGTCTACATTTTGGATCCTACCTGGCATCTAGAAACACATCTTCTGTGTACTGATGCAGGAGTTTTGTCTAAAAGTAAAATCGTCATCTTACGGAATTTTCAGCCCATTTGATTGTGGTTTGATTATCTTTTATAGATGTTACAGAGACAAATCTATAATCTTTTAGATGAACCTATGCCTACATTCTCTTTTAATTGAATTTGTTTGAACTGATTACCATTGTGCATTTTTACATACATTTTTTTGCACTGAAAAAAGATTCAATTTAACCAAATGTTTCTAAGTTTATGAAGGAGTTAACGCTTTCTCAACTTCACCGCAAAACATGAGTTTGCTTCTGTGGAAAAAAATGGATTTAATTATTAATTATATATATATATATATATATATATATATATATATATATATTAGCTTTAGTCCTGTTAATGGATGTTCTTCTCCTGCAGCACACAGTAAATAAACCATATGTTGTTTGAATCAATAGATCAGGCAGCTTGAGCAGTAAAAAAGAAACGGAGAGAAAAAAAATCTTTCACTTTCCACAGCACAAAAAAAATATGTTGTTTGACAGAGCAGTTGAGGTTTGAGCTTCTCCTCTATATCCTGAGCTGCTGCAAATTTTTAATAAGTTTATCTAAGATAAAAAGTGATGGAGGTTTTCAATAGTATCACCAGGCAAATGGAAAACATCTTTAAAGAAAGTTCCCGTTTTCATGATAGTCTTCTGGACCAACTAGCTCGCCACGAGGAGATATTACGAACTCTGGATCCCAGGTATAAAACCACCATTGCCCACCTAGCACAAATCACACGGCTCCTTTCGAACCTCTCAACCACTGTCACCTCTCCCAGTGTCTCAGCACCATCAGAACCCGAACCACTGTCTTCACAGCAAGAGACGCCCACAGAGACTCATATCCCAGACCCTCTACCATGCTCCAGAACTTTGGGGGAATGTTGTGGGTTTCTTCTACAATTTCCATTAATTTTTTAACAAAAACCCCACACCTACATGAACAATCAAGCAAAAGTGGCATGTGTTGTAAGACAAAAAGGGTAAGGAATGACATTGAGCAGAGGCTGCTTACAACAACCAGGGACTGGGCCAATTATCTTACACGAACTTCATTTAGAAATTTTAGAAAGATTTTGACCACCCTGTCAGGGAAACAGAAGCAGGCAAGAAATTAATTCAAGCCAAGTAGTGAAACCTCTCCGCAGCAGAATATGTGGTAGAGTTCCAAACATTAGCAGCAGATTCAGGCTGGAATGATGACGATCTCCGAACTATTTTTATTAACAGACTAAACAACCAGCTCAAAGATGAGTTGGCTACCAGAGACTACCCACAGAACCTCTATGAACTCGTCTCACTCACAATACAGCTTGATAATAGGCTACGGGAGATAGACCAAGAGCTGAGATCTTTGTCCCTTTTTCTTCTGACTACACCGGCCATCCCTACAAACTCCGAGGAGCCCATGCAGATTGACCGGGCTCACCTCTCTGCCGAGGAATGCCAGCAGAGACTCAGAGGATTTATGTTTCTATTGTGGGGAAGGAGATCACGGACTCTTCTAGTGTTCATGTCGGCCAAAAGCCAACAGTCATCAGTAGCTGTGGGAATAGTGACAAACTCAAATACTGATTGTACCACCAATCCCACCAAGACACTCCTTCCACCTACCATCTGCATAAATCAGGTCCATAAACCAGTTCAAGTCTTAAGAAGAAATCCTTTTAGTGAAGGCGATGAATGGAAAACTCTGTTCAACACTCCACTCAGTCACTTTGAGTATCTAATCATGCCATTTGGACTTTGCAATGTCCCTGCCGTTTTCCAAGCCCTGGTGAACAACATCCTCAGAGACTTTCTCAACCATTTTGTTTTTGCTTACCTAGATAGCATACTCATATTCTCACCCACACTTCAGGACCATATTCACCACATTCGGCAGGTTCTCCAGCACCTTCTGGAGAATTGCCTGTACATCAAAGTTGAAAAATGTGAATTCCACATCACCTCTGTCACTTTCTTGGATTACATGTTTGAGAAAGGGCAGGTAAAAGCTCACCTGGAAAAGATCAGAGCAGTGGCAAATTGGCCAACCCCCACCACAGTCAAGCAACTACAGCGATTCTTAGGGTTTGCCAACTTTTATTGTTGGTTCATACGGGGTTACAGTTGCATTGCCACTCCCCTAACCCAACTAACTTCCCCCTCAGTTCCTTTTCGCTGGACACCAGAGCCTGATCAAGCCTTCACTACACTCAAGGAACAGTTTACATCTGCACCCATTCTTCAGCATCCTAATCTGGACCTGCAATTCTTTGTTGGGGTAGATGCCTTGGATACAGGAGTGGGGACAGTCCTCTCCCAGAAATCCTTAGACACCCAGAAAGTTCACCCCTGTGCCTTTTTCTCCCGATGTCTGACATCTGTGGAGCGGAATTACCATGTTGGGGATCGAGAATTACTGGCCATTAAGCTGGCCTTAGAACACTGGCATCACTGGTTGGAAGGTTCCTGTATCCTTTTCATCATATGGACAGACCACAAGAATTTGGCTTAACTAGAGTCCACCAAGCTGTTAAACACCCACCAAGCCTGTTGGACATTATTCTTCAACAGATTCAACTTCACCATGTCCTATAGACCCGGCAGTAAGAACCAGAAACCTGACTCCCTATCATGACAGTTTGCTCCTGATACTCCTGCTAACAACCTTCCACGGTCCTGTGTACTGGCCGCCATCACGTGGGAAATAGAAACGGCTGTCAAAGAGGCCAAACATCACAAACCCGACCCAGGTACCAGTCCCCCGAAACATGTCTTTGTTCTTCTCTCTGTTTGTTCTCAGGTCATCCAGTGGGGTCACTCGTCTTGTCTCACCTGTCATCCTGGTGTCATCCTGAACACTGTGCCTGATATGTCGGCATTTCTGGTGACTATCTATGGACAAGTACATCCGAGAGTTTGTTGCCGCCCGTTCCACCTGTGCCTGTAATATATCTTCAAATCAGGCTCCCGTCTGCCTTCTCTGACCGCTACCCGTCCCTAACTGCCCTTGGTCACACATAGCTCTGGATTTGGACACTGGTCTCCTGGACTGAGGTAACACAGTCATACTCATTATTGTAAATTGTTTTTCGAAGTCGTCTGTGCACTATGTGGCTCTTCCCAAGCTTCCCTCCACCCCTGAGACTACGGACCTCTTAGTTCGCCATGTTCTTTGTCTCCATGGACCCCGGTTGGATATAATGTCTGACAGAGGCCCCTCAGTTCATATCTCAGGTCTGGAGGGCTTTTTGCCGGTCCATCAGGGCCTCTGTCAGCCTGTCCTCAGGTTTCCACCCTCAGACCAATGACCAGTCAGAACATGCCAACCAGTATCTGGAGTCTGCCTTGCAGTGTGTTGCTGAGGCCAACCCCTGCTCCTGGAATGACCATCTCGACTGGGTTGAGTATGCGCACAACTCCCTAACCAGTTCTGCTATGGGTTTGTCCCCTTTCCAGTGTGAGGTGGGTTACCAGCATCTGTTGTACCCAGCCCAGGAGGAGGAGGTTGCAGTCCCCACAGTTCAGAGGAGCTGTAAGATCTGGAAGTTGGCCAGGAATGCGCTCCTCAGGGCCCAGGAGCACAGCAAATGTAATTGTGGTAATTGCAGTATATAGTGATACTATAGTACAACTTAAGCCTACATCCACCACATATAGAGTAATGAGCTCATAGTTTTAGATGATAAACATACAGAAATTAATATTAAGATGGAGGCATATTAAATAAAAAGACCAGATGAGCAGAAAACAGACAATGAGATGAAGACATGTGTGGCTACATGATGCAGTAAGAAACTTTTTATCTTTCATCAAGCTCAAAGCCTCTCTAACAGCACAAAACCTTTAGAGCTTCAAGGGAAACTGTGGACCCAGTTAGATTTAATGCAAAAGTTTACTGTTGCCATGGCAACTTAAAACAGACTGATATGCCATTTTTCCAATTTTGTCACTTCTCAAAATATAACACGTAGTCACCGAAATCCAACTTTTCTGTGGCTGATCAAATGCTTTTAACTCAATATTTAAATGTAATGTTATATTAAAGGTAACTGTTTAATAAAAAGCAAGGCCTCAACATCATTTCCGGGATCAATGTCTGTAAATCGCAATTACATACAGACTTTGCTTATCCTGCACAAATCAACAGAACTAAATACAGATGTGGTGTAATTTTAGAATTACTGCAGGTCCACAGGTAATTTTAATCCAGTATGAATAGTACATTACAGAGAAAAAAAATTTTCGCAAATAGTTTGTTCAAGATTCAGTTAGTATGTAAAGAAGACTGCCACTGCCTCAGTTGAGAACAACTGTTTGCAGTCTGACTCTGTGATGTAGCTGTATACAGCAACAAAGGAAAGCTCTCCTTTAATGCTGCACATCAGAGAAACCACAGCATCTACTGACATCCTTATATAAAACTTACTAGAGGTCCCTCATGTGCACTGGTGCTAATCCAGTACTGAAAGTCCTGGAATTGCAGAAAAACTTCCCAATTAAATCTTCCTCCACCTCTCCCTGGGAGAGCCAGGATTTCCTGAAAGCAGCAGACAAGTGCCTGCAGTGTCTGGGCCCTCAGTGAGAGTTCAGGGTGGGGCTGGAGGAGGGATGTGTGGGGTGAGTGGGGGTTGTCTTCCAGCTAGCATATCTCTAGTGGCACACCACTCTGCTTAGGACTGGGCAATTAAGACTATGACACAGTGCAGACCAAAGCCCACCATGAATTAAGTCTTGTGAATTTGCACGGATGTTTGGATCACTGCATTTGCTACAGGTCACATACTGAAGTTAGCAATTAAGGGTGGAGAGAGAGAAAAGGCACTGAGAAAAGATAAGACACTTACCAAGAGATTTTTGTTTGGTATCCCAATTTATGAAGCTCATAGCTGCATAGTTTTGACCCAGTTTGCCCACTGTTCTGGCCGTTCATTTTTCTTCAGTTCTTGTTTATCTGTACACTTAGCTTAAATGCACTTACTTGAAAAAATACAGATGGGTGACAATACAGGTATACAGAAAATAATATGAAAGTCACAACACAATCTGTAAGGCAGCATTGGGACTTTGTAGTAAGCTACTGCTGTAGAATACATGTAAACAACTTTGTTTATTCCCTGCTGAAGGAGGATGCCTCAAGGTGTCTGGAGTAAATCTGTTCATTTCAGAAGGTCTATAAAAATGTAACAACACTTTTAATGCGGTTGTAAAAATGTGCCATTCATTGTACCATTTAGATTTACAGGAGATTGTCAGTGAAGCTGATTAATCCTACTGGGTCTATCTTTCTTTTCTCTTGACAACTGAGTCATATTGTACTTCCATTATCATCAGAGATATAGTC
The DNA here is from genome assembly GCA_028564865.1 of Zenarchopterus dispar. Lineage (NCBI taxonomy): Eukaryota > Metazoa > Chordata > Actinopteri > Beloniformes > Zenarchopteridae > Zenarchopterus > Zenarchopterus dispar. The sequence continues at coordinate 4,940 of JAOWBL010003273.1, read as the reverse complement.
ACTGAGAGTGATGCACCACTCCTACTTCTTACTGACATTTGTTAGAATTTCTTTGTTCTTAAAAAAACATGTTTCAGATGTTTAGGAAGTAGAATAAATGGTTTAATTAATAAATAGAATAAGTAGAATAAATAAGTTTGACAAGGATATCTAGTAGAATATAGTCCAAGTCTGTTTGTGGTAATAGCCAAGAGTCACGATGAAGAAAACTGTAACTACTACTACTACTTACTACTGCTACCACTATTCAATAGCATGTACTGTATATCAAAGTTATACATTTGTATAAAGAGAGACAGACCTGATATCATAGTTTAATGATAAGAAAGTCATCTTCATGTTTTTTCTTCACTTGTAAGGGCTTGACAGAAAACTCCTAAAATTTTAACTGAGGTGCCATCCAAACATAGAATGGTCTGACAAGCCTGCCTAAATGAAAAAACAAAGGTTTAGGTGACCAGCTTATGTATTGTATTGTAATTGTATTGCACATAACTGTTTTAAATATGTAGCATTTGAAGTCTATTGGTAGAGATCCAAAAGACTGGAACATTTGTTTGCTTTTAAATAGTGTCTTATATTTTCTTTGAGTAACTTTACCAGGACCTTTGCTTAGACTAAGCATTTACAGATCCCTGGGGACCCACAGGTTGCCATAAGCTATAGCTGAGTGTTAGCTAGTGAAGGGTAGCTTCAGCATTACTCATTTTAGATGTTTCATTAATGACATCGGAAATCAGAATGAATAGACAGATTCAAAATTAATGTAAGGTAATGTTTTCATTTCTTATGTTTATCACTTTTTTTCAGTTAAATATTCCCTGGCATTCCTGGGGTTCCTTATAGAAGAATAAAACATCAACATTTCATACAGAATATCTAACAAGAAATTACAAAGTCCTGAACACAGACAACTATAATGTAAAAATGAAGATACAACATTATACACAAACAGACAAGTATAGATTAGACACAATAAAAACCATGGAAAGAGGACTGAGTCACATAACCATTGATTTTTTTTTTTTTTTTTTTTTTTTTGAAGAACAGTTTTGAAGCTTCTTTTTCTTCACACTGCAATCCGCCATGTTGCTCAGGAAAATGACAGACACCCACCCACCACATGTCAGTCAAAGCTGGCTGTGGCTACCAGTTGCTTTACTGGATTCTCTCTGAAATATCTGCAGACCTGCCAGCAGATGTTTGCAGCAGAATATATTAACATGTTGACTCAGTGGTGAAATCAAAAATGACTGTCACGTTTAGTCAACACTTGGTTATTTACACACACACACACACACACACACACAAACACACACACACACACATATATAAACATATAAACACACACACACAGATATATATATATATATATATATATATAAAGCACCCTTCTCTGTGCAAAAAAAAGGTCGGCCTTTGTTTTAAAAACAGAAAGAAAAATAAAACCCCAGCTGTTTAGTCCCAATCACCAATGACATTTTTTATGGCAATGCTATTATTGTTATTATTATTATTATTATTGTTATTATACATTTAAACATTGTCAAGAGTGCTACTGTTATTTTAGGTTTTGTTTTTTTGTTTTTTTGTTTTGTTTTAATGATATTTTTAAAATTACATTTCACCTAACCTTTTCCTCTTCAAGGTCTCTTATGATTACTTTTTTTTCTAGGAAATGGTGGTTCACTACAGTCTTTCCAGTTTTAAAACGGTTTTAGCTGTCCTCCTTAAATGTTTTGTTTCCTTGATTTAGACCAATAATTTCATCCTTCAGAAACAAAGGAACATCTTTTCCACCACCAAAGGATAACATGTTCTTACACGATTGTTTAAAAAGTGTGGAGCTGCAGCTGCATCAGTTATGGTTAAATAGCATATTAATACTGAAAAATATTAATCACTGCCGTGATTTTTTTTTTTTTTTTTAGCTGGAAGCATTTACCTGTTTGCATATAAGTACAATAGGAAATGATTTCCTTCTTTCTTTTGGCTTTTTTTCTTTTATTTATTTATTTATTGCAAAATGGGGTTTCTCTGCATCATTTGTTTGTTTAGTAATATTGTACTCATTTATTTAGGCACATCTCTCTTTCCCAGGCTGTTATTTGGAGTCTTGAAACAGAAACTTCTCTGCAGCAGCAACTCTGGTACTGAAACCACAGCGGTTTCTTTCTTGTTTACTGTGTAAATGCACAGTACTGTACTGTTCTCTAATAAATATAGATTCATTCAGTCCTCTTCTATTTAAACCCAAAAGAAATAAACCCTTTCTTTAAAGGAAAAATTATACTTTCTGTTTTGCTTTTGTTTTTTCTAAGCTTTTGTTAAAGGTCCATGTGCCTGCTGTATTGTAGGTACTGTTTTGGTCAATATGCCTTCACAAAATGTGTTAATTTAACCAGAAGATATTGATTAGGACCAAAGATCAACTAACTGGTCTCCCCTATGGTTAAATAAAGATTATGAAAAATACATTGAGAAAGATGTGAGTTAGAAAAGACTGATGACTCAAGTGGTCTGTTAAATAATCTTCATAAAATATCCACCTGAGACACCATTAAGTGGAATTTCATGCACAAAACTAAAGTCAGACTTCATCAAACTTAAATAACAGAAGCTAACTCATAAATTCACACGTCTTTACCCTTGCCTCTTTTGAAAGCCTTGATCACAAAGGTTCCTATGAACGGTGGGTTCGTGCGAATCTCCCAGTTTGTATAAAATCTGGAGTTTGTAGACATTCATGGAGGGGGCATAGTTTCCTACAGTCTTTGTCGGAACTCGGTATGACTGCCATTCAATTTCCAAGAGTAACCTAACGCATGCTTGAGAAACTTAGGTGATTTTCTGCTGTGCGCTGGTTGTAGAGTTTATATGGCCTCCATAAGAGTGCCTCAGAACCTACCAGTGGTATATTTATGGCTATCTCTTGATAGATAAACTGTTGTTGGAATGTGGCCATTTGGGATCCCTTTGAGCAAATCACAGCAATCACAACTTATTGGTCAGAAAATCCTATGGTTTTTGGCACATTTTTGTCAGACTATATAAGTGGCAGTTCTCCAGTATCTCCAAACACCTGTGTCTTTATCATTTTGCTGGAATATTTGTGGAAATGTTTGTGGCAATCACAGCAAAAAGACCGCAGCTGCACCTTCTACAGCATAAACCATGCAAAGCCAAGAAAGTCAGGACCAAAACATTAAACTGGATTACAAACTCAACTTAATTAATCTTATCCATAGAAGAAGGAAACTAGTAAACTGAACCTAATCGCTGGTTGGTTAAAGCTCCTACAGTTGCTGTTTGATAGTCAGTCATATGGAAAGGCTCTACAACCCTACCTTCACCTGTGTCCATGAACTTCAGGTAATGACTGACTGAACAAGATTAGGAGTATCAAGAGAATTTCAGTGAGTTCTCTTGCAGGGTGATAAACTTCAGTGTCTGAAAGATACTCAAAGTACACCTCGTGGTCAGCTGACAGGCAGATGGAGACAGGGAGGCTTCACTTTTCCCGTTGCTACCAGAATCATAAAACAGACAAAATAGTTTGAACAATCAGGATGCAGGGCACACCTCCTGTTATTTGATTTGACTCCACAGGGAAAAATATAGCAGGGAGGTATCATTTGTTCAATCAAGATCCCAAAAAGAACTCTGTAGAACTTAAAAAAAAAAAAAAAAAACTGGAATGTGTTACTTAAGAATGGTAACTTGCCTCTTCAGTTTGCCAATAAGTAAACAAGGGCATGTTGAACTGCATTCCCACAACAGGGAATCTTTCCTGACTTTTTTAATTTCCCCTTTTCTTTTCCTAAACGTTTCCCTAATATATTCATGTGACTCTGAGAAGAGTGAAGAGCAGGCTCTGTCCTTTTCTGTTTCATGAACACAAACTTACCGTATCTGCTCTTTTCTGCCCCACAGAAGTCTGATAAATCCCTTCAATGGCAGCACATGCTGCCTCCTCTGAACCTCCCTAGTGGCAAACTATTGTTTACTGGAATTGCTCCAGCATCATTTTGTTAGTGACGGATATTTCAGTCTACAGCTTCATTCTCTTCTATTTTGTCTTTGCTTCCCTCAATCACTTCTCCATCAGTGCATCAACCTCTTGACTTGCTCACTTATCCTTTCATCCATCAATCACTAGAACTTCTTCTTACTCTTTTGCACATCTCATGACAACAAACAAACCTTTATCCATTACTCCCTCACTCTGTTCCTCCCATTATCCCCTCTGAGAGCATTAGTTTGATCTAATATTAAAACTCACTCAGATGATATCAAATAAAGCTTTGTGGTCAGGTCAAACATCAGCTCTCTCTTTTCACAGCTGCCATCATATCCATCCTTGCTGGTTTTCACTCAGAAAGTCACTTTCAAAACTCCATCAAAGTTACTTCAAGGGAAAACAGACAGTCTTTGAAAATCTGATAAGTAATGTTATACATTTTAAGTGGTGAGCTCTGCAGAAAGCAACCAGACATATGTTATTTCCTTAGGTAACTGCCCAAAAAAAAAAAAAAAAAGAAATGAAATGAAATAAAATAAAATGAAATGAAATAAATAAAAAGAAATTTTTTATCCACGTATTCAATTCTCTGTACACAACATTTTACTTAGGAAAGCAAATAGAATAAAGACATCAGTGCAATTTCGGATTCCAATGAATGTTAGTGCAGATAAGTGCTGGGAAAACTCAGCCTGAACAGTATCATTTTGTTAGAAACCTGCAATAATACCTAAATCCACATTAGCATTGAATCAAATGATCTGGAGATGCCAAAACAATCATCACCCACACTTAGATTTATGCTCTTCTGAGGCTTTTTTGTATCATTCAGCTAATTATTGTTATTATTATTATTATTATTATTATTATTATTATTATTATTATTACCATTTTATGGCAGCTCTTGTCAACATGAATT
>JAOWBL010003272.1:0-12506 GCA_028564865.1 Zenarchopterus dispar | reverse complement strand
ACAGTAGTCTCAGTGCTCTCAGTTAATTTATTGCTTCTGTGGTGGAGTTCAACCATGTTTCGCTCAGCTACTTCTCCCTTATCATCATCATTATATTACCCCTCACATATTACAATTATCTACCTTGTCTCTACAAGACCTTAAAGAGATCCTTCAGAGTGTATAGGAGATCCTTCAGACTTCTACAAGAGATTCTTCAGAGCACAACAGGAGATTCTTCGGATCTTTCAAGAGATCCTTCAGGTGTTTCAAGAGGTCCTTAGATGATGTAGAAAGATACAGCAGTCCACAATACAAAAACTGGAAATTTACAGGTGACATGGACATGACTGTGCTGCATCCAACTCCTGCAGCGAGCGCATCACATACAGTGTCTCATCTGAAAGGCCTTTAGTTGTATTAAATTGTCTCCATACCACCTTTTCTTTGATCATGTTGCAGGCTTTCAGTGCAAAAATGAACATGTAAAATCATGAAATATTTACATACTCTGCAAAGAAATAAAACTTAAAATAAATATAACAATCACAATTTTACAAACTCAGGAAAACAGTATATTTTCAATCTTATTATTTTTGTATTAATTTTTGTGAGGTTTTCCCTTAGAGTCATTATGAGCCACAATTTTCAGATGCTTGAAAACATGTCAAGTCTAGCAAGAAGGAGGAGACTTGGGTTTTTGTGATTATGAAACATTTTCACTATCCGCACATAAAAGTCTTGTTCATCACAAATGAGGAAGTGGAGAGAGCAGCAGACTTCTAAATTTGTGACAACATACAGAAGGGAAATGTGGAAAAAAAGAAAGTTACATATCGTTCTTGTGGTTTTTTTGTTTTGTTTTTTTTTTTTTTAACTTCACACACACTCCCACTTCCTCCCATTCTCTTTTCACAGTCACTCACTCACAGTACACTCAATTACACAGCACTTGGTCATCAAGCCTTCCCATTTAACACCCTCTCATCACTTAACTCTTGTTCTCCATCACACGTACAAGTTGGCACTACTTAATCATCACACACACACACACACACACACACACACACACACACACACACACACACTCGTACACACTTATCAGCCTCTTATCATTTGGAGTGGTGTACAGCCAACTAGAGTTGTGATATTAGTTTCATTAGAGCAGCCGCTAATTACTGAGGCCCATAAAACAAAAGATGAAGTGATAAGAGTAAATTTCCAGAGAATACACAAAGTCACAAACACAGACACAGCAGTGTACAAACACACACATACAGATGTGCACAAATGCATATTACTGTACAAAAGCAGAGTGGAGTAATGACACATTTGATCAAAATTAAAAGGATACTCCAGCATTTTAGGAATTAGTTTATTTTGCCACCAACCCCAGAGTTAGCTGAGGGGGATGAATATTAATGTTCTCTCTTGAAGTTGATACCGCCGCCTGCCTTTAGTATCAAAATAAACTTCCTAACAACTTGAAAATCTTCCTATTTACAGCCTGTGATTTTTACATTTACTATGTGTAGAAATTAATACTTAAAATGAGATGCAACAATCTCATAACAAAATACAAACAGTTATATTCTCATTTTGTTGTAGAGCTCACTTGGAAGCGTTCCATACTGGAAAACTCACATACCCACACATATGCTCATATGACGCCATTCGCACACTTTTGTGTTACTGTACTCTTCAGTTGGAAACCCATGTGTTAACCTCCACTCATTGCAGCCCACAGTCAGCACACATCCTCCAGCATCAGACTTATGCACAGATTCATGCAAGAACACGGTAACGCACACTAGCATGAGTGCACATAAAGATAAACACCTACATCATTCTCATACTTTTATGCACCCACTCATCCCAACACACACATTAATATAAATCCACAATCTGATGTGTTAAACAGTTGACACTTTGACAAATGCACTGCATTTGCTCAGTCAGCACACACACATGTACTATTCTCTTCTAGTGTTTTTTTCTACATGGAGATGACACACTCACACCCACGTCTGCTAATTATGAATAATAAAGCAGAGGTTTAAATAATTGCCGTACTGGTCCTTTGGTGCCTCTCCAGCAGCTAAGTGGGTCACTCTTCATAGAGCGTTTCCTTCCGATCCATCCAACTCTCAAAACCATGATAATAGGAGGAAAGTCTGGGAGTTCAGTGGTGTGACATCCATGGAAATTATCCAATATAGACAGGGAGTATTTCTGGCAGGAATGTAGAGGAATGATCCCTGTGGCATTTGCTGTTGTATGAGGGGGAAATAATCTGTTTCCATTACATTTCAGAGTTCATTTCGCAGAACGATGGTTACACTGTTACTTCAATGCGATGTGGGTCATTAAAGTTTTATACCAGTGAAGCCCCAAATGAATACTAAAGGTGACAAGACCTGAAATGCAATGGGACAGTTCCCTCCAAAATTTTGAATAGACCTTAAAAAGTTTAATCATTTACAGCCCAGGATTTTTAGTAAGTCAGCTTTATGGAATGCAGTTGTGTCAAAGAAGGCTTTGACCCTGGTTCTTTCTACACAGTACAACAGTGGCTCTGATATCTATCACTTTGGTGATAAAAATTATGTAAACCCTTTGGAATTCACTGATTCTCTGCACTAATATGCCATACTAAATGATTTGATCTTTACCTATGTCATAATAATAAACAAACACAATGTGCAGCACTTAAGTTGATAACACAAACATTTATAATTTCCTGGACCGCTACTCACCACATGCGTTAACTATTTACAAAAAAGTAAGTGAGTCCTTAGAACTAAAAGCTGGTTAGATCTCTTTTATCAGCAGTGACTTCAACAAGATCTCCCAGTATCTCTGGATCAGAGCTGCTCAACATTCAGGAAGAATTGTAGGATGTCTGGTGTGAACGGTTCTCTGGAGCTTCTCTACTGGGTTAAGGTATGGACTTTGACTGGACCACTCCAGAAGGTGGATTTTCTTTTTGCAAAGACATTCTGTGATGAATTCACTTCCACTTGTTATTGGGCCTTAGATGAAGATCAGATCACATTTTCTGACAAATAAATGCAGAGAGTTGGATCATTTAAATTAATTTAAATACTTTGTTCCTTTTAGGCTTGTCATTCTCACTTTGTCTAATAGTTTGTTTTTGTGTGTGTGTTCAAGGGAGGCTCAGATTCTTGACATGATCTGATTTGCTGGGTTTCATTTAAGGCTAATTCAATGTTTCATGACTCAGTTTATGAATCTTTGGTCATGAGAGAACTGTGGACAGACAGTTGACTGAAAACACATGCAGACTGCAGCATGTTATGCAGTAGCACAAAGGCCTACTATCACACATTCAGCAGGAAACACAGCAGCTGACTTTCTGTTAATTTTCTCTGAGAGTCTACATATTTACAGACAGTTTATCACCAACAACAAAGCAAGGCACATTCAAACTGGGCAGATCAGTACAGTGCCAAATCATTCTCCAATTTGTAAATGAGGTGTGTGATTGATTGAGATTAAACAATTTAAAAACTTTTAGGGTAAAAGAAAAATAAAGCCAAACATTTTCACATAAAAACAAGTGGAAGAAAAGTTTTGCTTGCTGCAACCATATTATGGATTGTAGGCACTGCAGGAAAGAGTCCCTAATTATGACATTCAGAGTAACTGTCAACTGTATAACATTTTTGTATTACAGAACCCAAAGAGACAGGCTTGTTTGAAGTAAGAATGTTTTATTTCTGGTTTAAGGACTAATGGTGAGCCTGTGTCTTTTCACGAAGGACAACAGAATCCAGAGGGCTGAGCAGTAATCGTTGTCAAGTAACAGAAGAGGATCATACACAAAAAACTCAGAGGTAATTCACAGGAAGCACGGCTGGATACAAACAGGTAAAAACACTGATGATCTGGCAAAGGGGAGCAGTGAGTGTGCAGCTTTTACCAGCTGTACCCAGGACGCACCGAAGTCCCAGTCAAGGGGATGCATTCAAGGCAGACTCAGAAAATCAGACTTGGACCATGACAAAAGGTCATTGTGGGTGGGGGCAGGAGTGACCTCCTGTACTACTCTTTATTACAGGAGTGGGTACTGAAAGGTGCCTATTGGCCTACTAAATTCTCTCTCCAGCACTTTGATGTTGACTAATGTTAGAGCAGTTGGTTTGTAGTCTTTGAGGGCAGTTTTTAGTTACTGGAAAATGAACATTTTTTACCATAATGTGAACTAATGTGAAACACTGGTATGCAAAGATGAGTTACCCCACTTTTAATCCTATTTGTTCTTTGCAGATAAAAATGGAAAGCATGGTGGCGTGGTGTACTGGGTAGTACCACTGTTACCTCAAAGCATTTAAGAAGTATCCTGGTTCAACCTCCAGGTGTTAAATAAGACAACATTTCTGTGGGGATTTCTTATTAAAAAATACAAAGGTACAAAGTAATATTGTCGTCTTATTTAACACCTTTTCCAAACACCCTGAAAGTTTTATTTACCGCCATTCTAATTAAGTAAGATGTTACCACTGATCCTTGGCCACATGTCACCCATATTAGGCAGATTTGATCCCTGTCCATATTGATCAAGCATCACAACAGAGTCGTTTTAATTTCATAACTTTGTCCCAGAAGAGGTCCAGACAAATTAGTCAATCTTTGAGGGTGCAGGCCAACCTGAATGGAGTTTGACTGGAGGAGCCATCTGTTCTTGCTGTTGTGAGGGCATAAAAACCAATGAGCTAGAACTTGTTCACAAGTTAGTCCAGGTCTCAGTTTTTAGTCCTGAGTGAAGGCTGACGCGACCTGCTGCTTAGATAATTGCTCAGCAATGCTTGTACTTCCAGACCAAGCCTAAGCTGCAAACGACCGTATGTTAGTACAAGTAAAACCAACAAAAAAATAAGTTGAAAAAATAGGAAAGTTGTTTATTTTAACATGAGGGTCAGTGGAGTTTGACTCACTTTTGAGGCCAATTACTTGTGGTCATTGAAATTCCACAATTTGACACTTCCTAGGTTTTGTCAGCCTAGCAAGCTGCATGTAGCCCATTGATGTTGACACAAGTTGCATCTCTGTAAGAAAACTAAGGAAAACAGATACTTACCAGGTTGTGTTGTCTTATATGAAACAACAAATTGTTCTGTTTTTCTCTTTAGAGTTTTTAGCCATGGTCCACTTAACTTTCTCTTTCAGCTTTTCAAATACACTCAAATAAAAAACAAGTTTACACAAGTTAATACTCTTCTGTTGTTAATTAATGAAAATCTATTTATTGAAAACCAGTACATTGAGAAGCCATTTATTCTTGTTTTTTTCAGTTAACCTCTTTTCAACATATGCAGTGGTAGAAAACATAATTGTCAATGCTGAAAATATTCCTTATTTTAAGCTTCAGGAAGTTCTACAAACGTCACGAATCATTTTTGTGTGGAGGCATTGAGTGTACTAGAAGAATAACTTTGTTAGGTTCTTTTGTCCCTTTATTTCTCAAAAATAGAGAATGGAGAGATAAATGATGTATGCAAGAATGAATCAAAAGAGGATATAAGATAAAAGATTAAAGGGAAGAGAAGAACTTGAGCAGTGGTGAAGAAAGACAGAATCAAGAGTTAGATAAGGCTGATAAGGTGCGCCCAACTCTTAATTAAAGCTGTGGTCTCTGTGCTCCAACAACCAAAACACGTAAGGGCATGTCAGTAAGTAGTTTGTGTGCAGATTATATTTTACCATTTTCACACATACACTTCGGTTCAATGGAATAATAATGAAAAGACAGGGGTTTAATATTATCTTCTATGTTATTGAAAGGAATTAAAAGTCTCCAGGGACAGTAACAATAACATAGATGAAAAATGATAATAAGCAGGAAGATACAGACAAAAGTTCATTCATTTTCTTTGAGGAGTGTCAAATACTGTCACAAGTGTCAAGAGTACCTGAATATAACTGTAACCACAAGCATGACAGCTGGAGTAAAGGAAAGAAGGTTGATTTGAAGGTAAAGGTCGCTACTGATGTTTCACAAGTGTCAATGCTCAAAAGTATGAACAAAGTCTATATTCACTCTCTCTACATTGTCATTTGATTTCAAAAGAACCATTTGACACATAAGAGCACCATGTGAAATTTGTGTCTTTTTATTATTTCACTGACATTTAGAAAGGCCCAGAAAAAGGTCATTACATTTGGACTGATAATGAAGGCAGAAAAGTAGAACAGGTAGTATTTTCTGAGTGTTTGCAGGCAATAAAGGGGATGTCTATCTCCTCTTCAGTGCTTGTAAAGTAGGCTTGTTTTATTTACATCTATTACATGAACTTTGAGGGCCAAATTCTTCATATTTTGTTCAATCTCAGTTGAAAAAGGTTGGGCAGCGGTATGAAAACAATATAAAACAGAATGTAATGATTTAGAAATCTCATAAACCCATATTTCTTATTCAGTTAGGCATAGAAAACATACCAAGTGCTGAAAGTTAGGCATTTTACCATTTAATGAAATTTACTGTGTTTCATTTTGAATTAGATAGTAGTAACACATCTCAAAAAGGTTGGATAATGGGCAATAAAAAAAAAAACGTAACTGATACTAAAAAGAAACACCAGGGGGAACATCTTGGAACAGGTCAACGACATGATTGGCCATAAAAAGAGGATCATCATGAGGCTCTTTACTACTTTACTTCAGCTTCTTTACTTTTCTGAGTCTGACAAGTAAAGTAGGTGAAGCAAATTCAGAATAATCTCCTTAGTGCAAATTTGCAGACTGAATAATCTCATCATTTGCAGTACAATATCCCATCAAAGAAGTTAGAAGAGGTGGAGTAATCTCTGTTGAAAATCAATAGGGCATGCTTTTTTTTAAAACAGACTGACTGGACAAATGTCTTGTGCAGAGACAAAAATACACATCTGAAATTGTTTTTGGAAATCATGGATGCTATGTTCTCCAACATAAGTCGAGAGGGGCTATGACATGACACACAGGACAGAAGGTGCTGGATACACTGTTGCAGCTGTTGCTGAGCTGCTGCTGGAGCCTGCTGATTGGATGCTGTCGGAAGAGAGACTGACACAATACACCATAGTCAGAGTTGCCATTGCTGGGCAGGGGTCCAGAGTCTCCACCCAAGAATGAGTACAGTGGTAGTTTCAGTCAGCATACTCTTGGAGAGGCAGCGTGAAATGAATCAGGAGATGGGAACTAGAGGGTAAAGTATTGCCAGGATCTGTCTTTTCCCACAGTGACTGCTTCCCTGAGGACCAGAAGATGCTGGTGTGGCAGGCACTGGCTAGGGTGATTGAGTGGATCAATGACGCAAGTGGCAATTCACAGAATTGAGTGTGCAGTACCCGTCAAAAGATCAGCTTCTGTTAGGACTTCTTACCAAAGACTTTTTGAAAGCCTGTTAACCTTTGTTGTTTTTGTATTTTACTACAGATAATTCTGTTGGTTTTTAGGCGTCTTTTAGCAACTGGGGCAACAGGATAAACCAAAATCTATGACATGGAACACTGTATAAAAAAGTGGACAGATTCTTTTTACACTTTTTTTAACACTCTTTTCTTTTTACTTAGCCAACATGTTTACTCTCTACATTGAGGTCAACAAACAGATGCAGAGTCCTGAATCACATGCACAATCCACATGCACCCGCTGCTATGTAGAGCTGAAAAACCATCAAACAAGGAGCTACTGAAAAGAGAGAGAGGGAAAACAGCTTGTTGGTACTCTGTGATCATTAGCTCATATATTCTAATACATCTTAATGTCTGATTTCATCTTGGTAAATGTGGTGGACTGTGAAACCTAAAGGGACACATGTGGAATTAATTATAGGGCTTAAATAGCCAATCAAGGTGCAATATTCACCTCATGGTTCAGAGTAAAGCTATTTTTTTTGTTCAGCAAATGACTTCTGTTTCACTGAAGAAGGTCTTCATAGTGTATGCCACCTCAAAAATAGCACTTAGTTTCACAGCTGAATAGACTTTATTAAGAAGAGAGAAGCAGAAAATGTGTATTAAAGGTACAGCATGTAGCAAATGCTGTTCTCGGTGTACAGGAATTATGTGTAGGAGTCATTTTGTCGCGGTACCGCTGGCACCAAATAGAACCCACTATGCTGATTGTCGAAAAACCAAGTTTTTTTTGTCAAAAGAGGAAACAACCAGGGATCCAGGATGTGCAAAACCAAGATTGCCAGCGAGACCGGAAGCAGAGGGAAACACAAAACGAACTGGCAAACAGCAAGGGGAAGACAAGGCAATATATACACACAACAGAACCTAATGAGACACTGGTGCAAATAATCAGGACAGACAGCAGCAAGGGAAGTCTAACAGTGACTAAACATAACAGACCTTCAAAATAAAGACAGGAACAAACCAAAAAACTGAGCCCATGATGCATATTATTCTTCCCATTTCTGTTTTGTAGAATAATATTTTATATAATGGTTGTGAAACTTTTTCAGCCATGCTCATCTTTGGAGGAAGAAAAAGTTTCCAGGCCCTGCCAGGCTGTCTACCATGGCAAAAACAAAACAATATGTTTTACAACAGATACAGATTATACTTCTCTATTTTCTCGATGTAATTTGAGCTACAGAAGTCAACTTTGTTAACCAGTTTTTGTCATTCGATCAAAACTGAAACACCAATTCCTCAGAACAACAATTAAGTATGCTTCCATCAGTATATTTCCCCAAATTAGATACAGATATAAGGTAAACAACCTTTTTGAAATAATATTAATAAAGTAATGTAAAAAAAATGTGATCACACCTAGTGGCTGCAAAGAGTATGTTTTCCACTGCTTTTCAAAAATACACTCTCTCGTGCCTTTAAACATTCTCTCTGTAGGAAGTCCTAGGTATCTCTTCAGGTTTGCTTGTGGCTGAGAAGAGTTATTCATGCTCTTTCCACCAAAGCAGTGGATCCTTATCTTGGGGAATCATTTTTTTTCTCTGTGCATCTGTGCTTGACTACATCAGTGGCAGATGACCGGCAGTGCTGGCCTGATAAAACGTGCATGTGAAAATCCATCCATGTCTGTCCTGTAGTTACAGCTCAACCTGAGGCTGCAGGACTCTGGTTAGACCTTGAGGTTTAGGGCCCTGAAGCAGAGCTAGCAGTGAGTATGGCAGTCCGAGTTGGACTGGGAGCTGACTGGATACGACTGGTTAACTTCCTGTATGTCAGTGTGAAGATGCTTTTTCATTACCTAAATTTTGTCTTTTTTCTGGAAAACGAAGGTGTTTAAACTGAACATCCAGAAATGTACTGACAGCTGTTGAATAGCCCTGAGCTTCTCTGTGGACTCTTTGATTTTTCTCATCATATCCTCATCATATTGTTTGGTATGAATGGTTTGAAGTTGTTACCACAGTGCCTCACTGCCTTAACATACACACCACCATGTTGCTATTGGTGGAGCTGAAATAGCTCTGCATGACTTCTTTTGCAATAAGTCATCATTAATATTATGAATTTGAAGAACTAGACTGAGTGAGCACCCTCTTATGCATTAAAACAAGCATATTTCACATGTGATTATTAAAGGTGGAGGAAGTAGTTCCAACCACATAGGGTGCAGTTCCTTTCATTTAGACTTTCCACTGTGTTCTTGTTAATGATAAATGACACATTTACCTCAAAATATTAAAATATTAGTTTTTTAACATAAGAATAAATTCTCATGCATAAATATATAGTATCAAAGGTATGAATATGTCCATACTGATCCTCACACCACTTTTCAAGTGCTTCCAGCTGAGTCACCAGCGTAATGGCAGCAGTGAGCCTGTTTTCAACCATACAACTCCTCAAAACAAAACTGACACAAGTGTTGGAGCTCATGTTACTTTTCACTGTACTCAAAACACTAACAAATATATTTTAATGAGTAAAACAAAACAATACAAGAATTTGACAAAAAACAAAACATCTATTTGTGAGTCTCACCTTTATTGGTTGCTGCAATGAGCCTGTTTTCACTGCACATCATTTCAAAGCAGGTTCATTTTTGATACCTTCAGTTAATGCTCAATGTTGAGCTCAGATCTATACTTTGTTTTCATAGAGGGAACAGCAGAAAAGTTGATCTCACATAGGCAACAAAAAGGAAGCGTTGACAGCCATTTTGCTGTTGAGTTAATGCTCCTGCTCCATCACTCTCTGTCTCTCATTGTCGTCTTTTCTCTCCTTTCCCTCCCTGTCTACAATGTTGAGCAAGTTACTTCCAAAATGTAATATGTACATCCAGAGGAGGGAGCTGTGTTACACTTTTATAACTGTTTAGGTCTAGACAGCTAACACCAACTTGATATAATGGGCACAGTGAAGGTTCATCATGGAGGACTATCCAGCACAATGTCTAAGACAGGACTACACGGGAACCAAGTATGACAGTTAGCAAACTTTGCTTTTGGCATGACGGTGACTTCCTCTGGATATTTAATCCGTTTAACTCTTTCATCTCAACCACTGAATTTCACCAACAGAAAATGATGGGTAATATGCCAACAGAATTTATGGCAATGGCCCACATTCCTGAGTTGTGCGATACAAGTTTGAAGACATACCAAGTCATAAAGAGGAAAGCTTTAGTGTGGAAAAAAATTCTATCTACCCAGGCTTAACAGGTGTATTAGATAGTGGCAGAGAGTTGATTTTCTTTCTACCCTCACATTTAAATGTTCTTAAAACACAGGGAAACAGTCAATGATAATCAAACAATGGAGTTATCTTTCCTCCACATAAGGATGAGATTATAATTAACAAACGAAAGCAGTCTGTACTATTTTCCTTTCCACATTATAGCTTGGGAATAATACTTGGAAGAGCTGTTGACTTACAGTTACAGACTTTGCAAACTGCAGCTGATCAGACAATGAAGCCAAAATAATTACTCTTTGGTGATCACACACCATGATGTGTTAACAGCTTTCTTTCTCTGAATTTAATGTAACAGTTGATTGGAACTAGTAATAGAGCTAGTACGTAAACTAGCCAATCAGTGGAACAAGGGTTTGATTTCCAGTCATTATATCTACAATAATCAGCCAAATGAGGGGACTCAAATGAACACCCCCACCCCCAGCCTACCAAAACAATAAATAAATAAATTACAGTCAGGCTATCACACCTGGGCCTCATTTGACCAATACAAATTGAGTCAAAGTGATTGAGTCATAAGTACCAAATGCAATCCAAATCTTGCCTGTTATCTGATCAACCTGGCTTCTTCTCCAAGGTCTCAGTTCCAGCAAAATGCTAACAAACCAACCTATTGTTTGAAGCCAGTGCAGAAATAAGATAACTTGCAGTTCCATGACTGAACACTCGAGGCTGTATCCAAAAGTGAGTTAATATCCGTTGACCTTCATCTTAAAATGTCCAGCTTTACAGTGGAAATAAACATGTCTACAGTGTGGTACAACTGTACAAAACATCAGTTAAAATTACAAACAATTATAAAAAATTAGGGGTTTGATCTTTGAGTTGGTGGCCTGTTTGTTCAATAGTTTTGTGTTATTATTTATAATTTGTGAATATGAAGCAAACTAAATATAACCCTTCAGTAGTCACCATGTAGTGTAAATGGATGTGTAAACTCCTTAATAGAGTCATGTTACCTGTAGGAATAAAACAGAGTTTACACTGTAATTATGCTGAGGCTTATAATTATCAATTTGACCAACAGTGGTTGACAAAGCTGCACAACAAAGTCTGGTGGGTCCTGGAAGTTAGGCCCTTGGCTGTTAAGCAGCTGGTCTCTAGACATTGTTTTTCACACTTACAAGCAATTAAAATGCACAGCAAAGCAATTAGAAAGTATTTAAAAGGCTGTTGATATCTTGGGGCTGTTCATAATAACATAGTCAATGGAACAAAACAAGTTTTTTTTTCTTTTTTCCTTATTAGTGTACTTAAGCAAGGGTGGCATCCACTGTTGTGTAACTAATGAGAGTCTTGGTTGATGTGTGATTATATAATCCTGCAAAATACTGGACTATAGCTCTTCTTGAAGTTAAACATAAGGCTGCATTTAAACAGAGATCCCTGCATGACCTCAGAGAGCTCTCTGTCTGTCAATAAAGTAGTTGCTCCCAACAAATCTCCTTAGGCATAGTATGTGTCTCCCTTTAGCAGTGGTGCTGTTGGGAAATTGTGTCAATGTTACATAAGATCTCTGTTTTATATTCATAACATGGGCCTCCAGTGCTTCTTTAGTTACTATAACTTTTCAAAAGAAAAAAGAAAAACTCTGTGACTAATGAGACAACAATTAACCATTTTCAAAGCAGCAGGAAGGAACTTTTTTAGTTTTTAGCTCAGCAGGTCCCTCTGCAGGTGTGGAGCTGAAGTTGCTTTTACAATACTTCACCTGGATGGCATTACTTTGGCCTCCAGTGGCACTGTGAGGAATCTTGTTGTTATTTTTGATCAAGATATGTCCTTTAATGCTCACATTAAACAAATATGTAGAACTGCCTTTTATCATCTCCGCAATATTGCCAAAATTAG
>JAOWBL010003271.1:0-12508 GCA_028564865.1 Zenarchopterus dispar | reverse complement strand
GCAACAGTGCTAACCCCTAAGCCACTGGGGGGGCCAGGTCAGCTTTTTTTTTTTTTTTTTTTTTTTTAATATCCCAATTCCCTGAATTAGAAAAAAAAATGTAAAAGTGTAGATTCATATGCCAGCCAATTTCAGGTAGCAAGAAGAGCTAATTTTAAAATTGTTGAAGTTTAAAATGTACACTTTGAATAACACAAAAGAAGTTTCATTCATCCATCCAACTTCCCTTTATACAGGGTTGATTCATGGGGGCAGCAGCCTGAGCAAAGAGGCCCAGACCTCCCTCTCTCTGCAAATCCCCCTGGCTCTTTCAGGCAAATACTGAGGCACTCTCAAACCAGCCAAGAGACATAATCTCTCTAGTGTGTTCTGGGTCTAATTTAGGGCTTCCACACATACATGAATTTCCCAAACCACATCATCTGGTTCTTCTTGGTGTGGAGGAGCAGAACTCCATTCCAAATCCTTCCCAAATGGTGGAATGGCTCACCTTCTTTCTAAAGGAGAGTCCAATCACTCTCCAGAGGAAGCTAATTTCCATGCACTTGTATCTGTAATGTCACTCATTCACTAATTTCCCCTGTCCTTCCTCTCTCTGTCATTATCCTCAGTTTGTGACTATAGGTGACCCTAGGAGCATAGATCACCTGGTAAACAGAGAGTCTTGTCTTTTGACTCAGCTCTTTCCCCCACAACAGAGTTGCACAGAGCATGTATCACTGCATACACCACAGCAATCTGTCTGTATAATGTCTGTACAATCTTCCCTCACTGTTTTTCCCTCACTCACCTCCAAGATACCTAAATTCCTCCACTTGAAGCACCATCTCAATCCCAAACTTGGAGAGAACACACTTGGCTGCGAGCCATTCCACTGAGACATGAAGATCATGGCTTAATTAAGCCAACATGATCACACTGTCTATAAAAAAACAAAACAAAAAAACAAACAAAAAACAGATTTAATACTGAGCCCACCAAACCAGAGCCCTTTCCACCACAAATATGTCTTACTAGTGTTGAGCCATGAGACAACGGGAGGAGCCCAAGAACAGACAGTAGTAAAAGTTCAGTCTTGTCTTGAATAATCCAGATACTCTGGTGAGCCGAGGAACAGGAAAGATGGCAGGTAATCCAAAAACAGATTTCCAGAATCAGATGAGGCAAGGAACAGGTAGGATGAGGAACAGATGGGTCTAAAGCACAAGAGAATTTAGTAAATCACAAGGTATAGGCTGAATAACAAGATAAGTAGAGCCTGAGAGCGTTACCGGACAGTGAACAGTAATCTGGCATCTTCTTGAAGTTCTCAGGTGCAATATATACAGGTGAATTGATTGGGCGCATCTCATTGCTTCGCCGGAGCCGCGCCCACAGGATCACAACAATTAGTAGCATTATTGATCAAACTCCCACTCTAATTGTGTGGCCACTGAAGGGTTCGTAGCAATGAACCCAGTACCCCAACCTGTCAGAGGTCCCTTCACAAAGTACTACAAGGGATACATTTGAATGCCTTCTCCAAGTCCACAAGTTATGTGGACTAGCTGGGGAAACGTCCATGCCCTCTCTAGGAACCTAAGGATATAGATCTGGTCCAGTGTTTCATGAACAGGAACCAACCTAGATTGTTTCTCTTGATTCTAAAGTTCGTCTATCAGCCAGGCTCTCTTCTCCAGCACTCCTGCATAGATGCACAGAAAGGCTGTGGAGTGATTCTTTTGTAACTAGAACACACCATCCAGCTCTCCCAGGTTACTTATTTTTTAACACTAATAAATGCTGAACTGGAACTGAAAATGAAGGTCAACCTGAAATGTGGCAACAGAAATAAATTACATTAAACAGCATGTCCCATTGAATAATTCTTGAACAGACTGACCTCTTTACTGAGGGTTACATGCTTTCACAACTTTTACAAAGCATGTTGGTTGCACTTTACATGTATAATATTACACCCAGTAGCATAAATTTCAGTTTACAGAGTTTCCAAGGCCAAAAAGGTTAATTATGTGATTGTTAAAAAATTAAATAAAAGCAAAGATTTGAGATAATAGAGCTATCATCAGCCCAAAGAATAGATTGGTAAATATTTAAATGCCTAAAAAACAAGTCAAAAATGAGTTGCTATTTCTCTCAAAGGGGTTACAGTCAAAATGTCAAATTGCAACAAATATTGCAGCAGAGAAACAAAAAGGCAGAGTGACCTCAGCTAAGAATGACTGTGTTTCCTGAGGGACTGCTGTTTCTGATCAGCTTCACTGTGCTCTTCACAGTGTGAAAAGCCTTTTATGGTTTTGCGTATTTAATATCTTTGTAAATTAACTTCATGCAGCTTTCCATACCATGGTTCATGAAAGCATTTTTTTTCCACTGATATGTCCTTAGCTGCATTATACAAAATGAAAAATATGCTTGGATTTTAAAAGGCAAATGTCCTTCGAAACACAGATGAAAATCTGCTTCTATGATTCACAACTTGCCTTTTCTTTTTTTTGTTTGTTTTTGCTCAGTGATATTAAAATGTTCTTTTTCAGTCCCATCAATGTTGAAAAGTGGTGGTGATATAAGGGCTCAAAAAAATCATATGTGACTAACCAGTGGGAGAGGAGGGCTGCAAAAAGAGTGATTCAAATAGACGAACCTTGGCTGCATCCAACCTAACAATATGAAAATACTGAGCACAAAAACCTGTCTTTATGCACTTTATGCACCACATTAGCAGTGTTATAAGACACCATGAGTATCAAGAGTTAACAAGTTATCTGGGAATTAATTGTAGACACCAAAAGTTGCCTAATCAATCCACACATTCATATGTGAAGATTTCTCATTTTACTTTTTAGAGTCAGCATTGGGAGCATTGTATTTTTTTCAGTAATAAACCTAAATCTGATTAATCAAATTAAACTAATATTTGTCCAGCCAATTATGTCAAATCTTGATTTTCTTTTTATGATAATCTTAAAGTCTTTAAATTGTTTTGTGAATTCCAATAGCACACCTATTTCTCAATTTTTTAAAATTATTATTATTATTATTATTATTATTATATGTGCAACATACTGTCCATGTACTGTGTTTTTCTCTCCTTTTTTGAGATGTCTTCCTTCCAATGCATAATCACAATCTGATATGGAAAAAAACTGTTTTGTGAAATCGGTTTTTCTCTGACCAAATGCAAATCCTTTGGTACCATTATGTTTTTGAAATAGCAACCTGAAGAAACTTGTCTTAGATGTACATCTTGTTTGTCGGGGGAAATGTGGCTTCCTCTTCGGTTTGCTGACATAATGATATCAACACTGGCCTGAAATGACACGAGAGACTTCTGGGCTCTTGCAAAAAGCAAAATACAACAGTGCAGACTACAGACCAAAAATATTAACCTTAGAGTTCAATTAGACAATGTGATGTTGATATATGGATGTCAAGTCGAAGTAAATTGAATTTTTCTGTGTCTCTCAAATCAGAAGAGACTTGGCTGTGTGATGAATGATGACATTTATTTGATTTGGGTGATATTACAGTAGGTGCTGTCAAAAAATATAAATGGATTTAATGCTAAAATCGTATTTTACCAGAAGACCAGTATTCTTTTGTGGAAGTCCAGCAAGGATGGCAAAGATGGGGAGGACAGCCAGTTCTTTGTTGACTGGATATTACTCAAACAATTGCTGTATGGAAGTTGAGCACCCACCCCAACAAAATGCAATTACAAATTGTATGTCTCTGTTAAACTGTCAGCTGCAATGTGTTCATTTTGCTTCAAATATGATGTACACTGACAATTTAAATCTTAATATCAGCAGGACATACTCTTGTGTTACATATTAAATATGCATTATTCTTGAAGGCAGAAATATAATTATTAGCCCTCTGACACACTCACCTCAATACCTGTCATTCATTCAGATAAGCTGCTGTAAAACATGCATTTACCCTGTGGTGCAAAACCTACTTAAGGTGTTAAAGAATGAGTAGCCACATTGTGTGCACAACCAATCTGAGGCAAAAAAAAAAAAAAAGATGAAAAATCCTTGTCTTTAAATTATTTTCTTCTCCTATCCACTGGGCTACTTTATAACAAAATTTGTTGACCCTCATAGGTAATATTCGACATGTAGTCAACACATAGTGATAATAGTAAAAATAACAATAATAATAACAGTAGTTTGTTATATTCCACACCCTTCTCTCATATAAAGTTGTGTACATCCCAAGACAGCGTCACAAGGTGCAATAGGCCAAATGCACTGCTCATTAGCATATGGCTAACTAAGCAATGCATTAAATATGCATTATAAGACCTTTTTCATCATAAAACATCAGCTTTTATTTCATGTGAAGAAATATTTGTAGCTGCAAAAACCAGTCAAAGTAATTTTGGCCTACTGTGCCAGTCGTCTGTTGTAACACATCAGTTACGATGATACTGGCTCACAAAGCCATCAAAGGTGATTAAGACAGTCAAGACAATAATAACAGAAAAGAAAATGAGAGACCATAAAAGTGTAGAATTGGATGGTGGTGTATAAGTAACTTAACCATTGCACTTATAACAAAAGTTCCTCTGTGTTTCTTTACCATATTACAAGCCAACATTTTGAGTTAAGCACTCAGCTGGGTTTGAAGCATGCATGTAGCTGTAGTTCAGGGTTCTAAAGTACTTAACAATTTCAGTATTTAGCATTTGGAGTCAGAACTACCTGCTTAAAATGAACTGTTTTCATTTTATTTATAGTTCACTGAAATTGTTTTACTTCATTAAGCCTAAAAGAGTAAATACTAAAAAAAAAAAGAATGTAGCATGAGATACATGTCTCATTGCTTTAAGGAAATCATTTGGACAATTTTTAAAACTTAGCTGCTTCATGTTTAAGCAAGCAAACCACAGGAGATTTCCAGTAGTGTTGAGACCAAGCTATGCTGCATTTCGAGGTTAAAACACACATGTGAACAACACACTGATGAAAGAAGTCGTATGACTTCTTCATATCATACAGGGTTAACTGGTTACACACACTGGTTAAAGTCACACTGGTTAAAGTCTAAACTTCTGCTAAACTAGTGACGGTGCAACTGGCTCATTTAATCTGTGTGGATTTGGATCTGTCTAATAAAATTTTCTGAATATGTGAATTCTAACCTTGCTGTAGAACATATTGTGGACTTGGTGCTGTTAATAGCAATCATTTGTCTCTGTCCACTTGATGACACTTTCTTAATATCAAGTGAGAGTATTGGAGTTTACACACATTTTGGAAGCAGCAGGCCGTGGAATTTATAGGGCATAATTGCAATTCCTTATAAGCTGTGGAACAAGGTCACTGAGGGGTTATTCATTCAAACTATGGCACAATCTTAACTCAGTACTTTCAAATGCTGCTCATAACCTGCCCATATCCTATATGCCTTTATCCTCTCCAGGCCACCCCGTTTTTATGGCGTCTTTCTAGCTTATCCATTTTAAACTCTGATCTCATCAAGATTCCAATATGTGCAGGTTGGATTTGACTTGCAGGACTGCAATAGTTTCATATGATCCACTTCTCATTTCTCCTCTCAGATGGGTGTGAAAAGCAAAGAAATGTAGATATTCGTTAAGTCACACTGACAGCTCCCAAAACCTCTTTAATGACAACTCTATGCAGCTCAGTGGGATAGTTTTAAATGACATATATCATTGGTAATAGAATGATTAATTGTTACTGCAAATATTTGCACACATGACAATGCATAGTTCCTTGGACAGTGAATAGATCATTCTTAATAGGATAGAATATTTGCTCACATATATCCATTAAATGTTTACTTTAAAAAATTGAATGGCACTGTAAAATTAAATGTAAGATTTAATAGCTTGAGGAATTATTGAATAAAGGGATTTTCCTACAAAAGGTAATTATTATGAGCTTTCAGGATTTATACTGATAAAACTGATTTGCCCAAGGAAAACTAGGCTCAAACATTCCCAAATATGGATTAGAAATGTAATGTTTGCTGAAGAAAGCTTGACATAAAGATGTCACACATAAGTACCATGATTGTCACCACAATTTTGAATTTCACCTCATCCATTCGGGTGACTCATCTCTCAAAGCTCATTGCACTCCTCAAGTAAGGTTTTGGTAGTCACAGTGCAGGGGCAGCAAAGAGAATTGCAATGACAATACAATATAGGATTGACCAAGAAAAGAAAAAAGAAAAAGCAGAAGAGAAAGACAGACCACTTGAGGTGATTGACGGTAGAAAAACTTGTTTATCGTTGGCCTGCAGATGTGTCTGTAGTTCCACTGCAGGGCAGCCATTATTTTATGCTGGTCAGGTAACACGCTCCATTTCCTAGCCTGTCAGCATGGACAAGCTAAACACAGGGCTTTTTGACACTGGCATTTTACATAGCTCATTCTCACTGACAACTCCAATTGAAAGGAGACTTGACGTGATGTCATTTCCCATGAGGCCCCCTAGCAACCTAAGTGCTGTGTTTACAGTTTCAGAGGGAGATCAGTGCTGTCTATGATGATTTTGTTTCTCCAAGATATCAAGAGAAAAATGTCACTTTTGACATCCTTGCTCCAAGCAAAAGCTGTCCTCACTTCAGATGGTATTTTTTGATGGAAGAAGAACTAATCTTTTGAATTCTAATTCTCTAGTTCTTGCTTTGCAATTTTATGTTTTATAAATATATTTATATTTGTCATTTAAATATAGCATGTAGGCTCCAGCAGACCCCCGTGACCCGGACATGGAACAACGGGTTTAGAAAATGGATGGATGGATGGATGGATATAGCATGTAGCCCACAGGCCCCGAATAGTAGAGCTGAAGTTTGTCTTTGAGGCATTTGCTGGATAGCAAACAGACTGCTGTGCATGATGGAGTGTAGTCCTGCATACTTATCCTGACCTTATTGAATTTTGTCAAGTTGTTCGTGTAGTTCTGCTTAAGCAAAGTATTTCCCAGAAACTGCACTGGAAAAACAGCCCCTCTAGAGATAAGCCTAATTTTTCTAAATCTAGTCAAGACTGTCTGTCTTATTTTATGTAAAAATATCTCTGCCAATGAGGGAAATTTTTTAAACTAGAATTATTAAAACTAGTAGTCTAAAATAGCTTTCTAATTTTCTTCCACATCAATCTGGGGTCCCTGCTGCACCCCACTAAAGCTTGTTTTCATATCATACTCTTTATGAGCTATTGATGCAATCATTCATGAGGAGACGCTGCTATCTGATCCTGATTATTCAGCTTGTGACTATTGCTTAGTAATGGTAGTGTTTCATTGCAGCTTTGGTGATGAGCCTTTGCCTCTCCTTGCATTCCCAAGTCATCAAACACTAAAGCATCTAGTGTCCTTTAGTGTCTGAGCCCCAAAGCACTGGCTGCACCAATATTATACACTGGAACCAAATGGTTCAAAATTAAACATGGAGACTTCTGAAAAAGTCACAGGAAAATAATCGCAAGTTCAGCATACTTAGTTGTCCAATAGTAATGCATGCAGTAAATGGATCTAGACCTCATCTTTCTTGTATGAAAGATAGTCTTTTTCAAGATACAAACAAGAAATTCAGGGACCTGACTCTTAAACCAATATAAAATAAAAACCAAATTAATATTAATGCAATCATCTATATGCACTGCAAAGATGAATTTCTAAGAAAATTTAAAAATAATTTGTTACAAGAAAATTAGAAGAGACTATTTTAGACTATTTTACTAGTTTTAAGAATTCTAGACAAGATTATTTTCCTTACCCCACTGGCAAAGATATTTTTGCTCAAAATAAGACAATTTTAACTGGATTTATTGAATATTAGGCTTACTTCTAGATGGGGCTGTTTTTACAGTGTGGAACAGTTTCCTTAAATAGGAAAAAAAAATCTATGCTTGGTTCTGGCACACTAAATAAGTAATAAGACAACCAGTTAACTGGCTAATTGATAATGACCTATAAGAGCCAGAGGTGTCTGGAAACATACAAAATTGTACTATTAACCCAACCTTGAAGATACCATATCATCCTCTCAAGGTTTAGAGCAAAGTAGTGGCCTAGTCATCTTGACTTAGAGGTTCTCAGCTACAGAACCTTCAGTAACAAGCTTTATTACCTTCATTCTGTTTGTTCCAGCCAGCCACAAAGGCAATTTGAGTTGTAATGTACCTTTGGAAAACAATTACCCAGACTCCATTTCTATCAGCCCAATGTGAAATTTAAAAGAGCTGGTATCCAAAGAGTCACACGTCTGAAGACTAAAAAAGAAATTGCTAGTTAGGTGAGTGTGGATTTTAGAGAAAACTGTGTAAAAGAGTAATGCGAAACAAGTAAAAATGAGTAAAAGAGTAATGCTGAACAAGCTCCAGTAATCAAAAATGATTAATAAGCCTGGACAAGAGCAGACAACAATTTTAAAAATATACATATGATATGTGGTGCTGATCAAGTAGAAAGTTTCGCCTACTCACTGTCAATCAGTGCATACAACCTATTTTTCCATGTATCTCACACTGTTTACTCATATGTGAAATTTAGCCTTGGTAGATTCAGCAAACAAAACAAGGTGGAGAAGGAGAAGAAAAGAAAGAGAGTGAGCAAGAACTCGAACTTTGGTCAATATTGGACTAGTTTATAGACTGTCTATGGTGAGTGGTGAAAGAGGCAGCCTAACTCATGTCTGTAACCAAAGACAAAAGTATGAGAAAAGACCCCAAATCAAGTAGTTGTGGTCCATAAAGGAGAGTGTCTTCTGGCACTATGGGTTTGAATGAAGTGGCTTAATTCAAGCAGAAATGAAAGAACAACTTTCAATGCCTTAAGACTATCAGAGAATTCAAAATGGTATTTTAAACTGGATTCAAAATCATTTTTGCACTTTTATTAAGGAATATTGCAGGGTGCAGGGGTTCAGTATCACCTGTTGGCCTCTATGGCTCATGTTTAAGGTAGAAGATCCTGTATTTAGCAGGGCTTATGAATATCAATCAGCATAGGAAAGAGAATTAACAAATATCAAATGAACACAGATTAGAAATTTTAAGACCTTGGCTTTTGAGGAAAAACAATATAAATGCTGTGATCTGTGTCCTTTGTGGATACAGATCACCACAGAAATTCAGACTACACTAATGGCAGATTCAGACATTCGAAGAAACATAAAGATGTGACTGTAGCTCTATGCTTTATAAAGAAATACAAACCAGTTTGTAAAACATTCCAAAACTGAACCTGAACTGACTCTGGCACCCACCTTGTAAAAACACCTGGTTAAAGATGTCCAAAAACAGACAAAAGGCTCAGCCTTCCATGCTTCTTTTGTACCAAATCATCGTGACAATGATATTTTGAGATCACTAGCTGAAAACATTATAATTTTGAATTTCACTACCATACCCCTGATAAAAAAATTAAAAAAAAAACCCATATGGACATTTGTTGGAATGCTGGACCAGTTCGGAAAGCATATACTAAATGAGGTTGCTAAAGATGTGACTTAGCAACCCCCGTTTCTAAAGATGTGACCAGCATGTGGGTAACCCACAAATAAATTGTGAAAGAATCTCGGTGATTTAAATTTTTATTACATATGACAAGAGGAATTATGATTAGATAATACATATTGAGGGGTAATGGCAACATAATATGTTATGTGCCACAGTACAGCACGGTGGCTAATTTCCATATGATATGTTGTGGGAGATGATTTTCAAGAAGCACTGAAGACCGCTCATCCAATATATTAACAGTTGGCTGGTTATGTGGATCTGTCACTACGCTATCTACGTAGAATAGTTTGGTCTGATTAAAAGAAATCCATCTAATGATCCAGGAAGGCATTCTGCCGACAGAGGATTGACGATGTGCTGGCTTGATGAGGTCTGCTCCTTCTCACTAGTACAGCCCCTTTTTCTGTATTAAAAAGGTAATGGATCATTAGACATGGTACAGGAAACCAGTGTGGTACATTGTCAAATTGGATTTAATTACATTTTCTTAAACCTCTATTAGACTGAGACTTCAGAAACTTATGCCAATTTGAATAACAGACAGATCTAAACGGAAAGCTGATGTTAATTTGATCAAAGTAAGATCAGGCTGAAAACATTTATAAAGGACCACAAGGGTTTCTATGAAGACATTTTTAGTTGGTTATCAAATTACAGTGTAATGTAATATTGTTGCTGAAAATTGCCAAAGGTTAGAGTTCTTGTGAGAAATTTAACACAAAATTTAAAATAAAAGCATTTAATAGTGCATGTTTTAGATAAAGTCTACATCTCAACAAAAGATATGTGTGATTCAACTTAAATGAAACACGGGGATGTTTCACAGATTTCAATCTCATTTTGAAAAGCATGTTGGTGGAAAAATCTCTTTCACACTGCACAGTGGGGTGCCCCCTCACTGACAACATAGCTTATACTGTATGTTGTGGGTATTTTATGTGTAGCAGCAGTGAGAAGCAAGCAGTGGAAGGCTGAAATTGTTTCATGGACAATGAGGCAGCTTTTTTATGACCAGGAGGCAGGAGAGGAGATAAAACAACTAATGTTGGTTGGCTTGGAGTCAGCTTGTAGGGCAGGGGTCCATGTGGAATAATCTGTCCTCCTGGGAGCCCTCATGCTGAATGAGGCAGTATACTGAGGACTGTTGAGGAGACTGTAGATATAACCCAACAGATTGCAGGATGAATCTGCTCATGAATCTTGACTTGAGGATGAACTACTGTTGAGACAGTGAGAGTAAAAAGGATGCATGGATACAAGGAGTTGAACGGTAACAGAGCACATATGGAACTAGATATATAAGAGATGTTTTTACACAAGCACAGTGGGTAAGAAAAGGCAAAATTCTGATAGATAATTCGAGCACGTGCACAAGTTGTCCATATTTGAATACATAACTGATGGTTGTACTCAAATGCAACATAAGTCTGTAAGCATATGAATGCAGCAGAGACTGTAAAACTGTGTCAATAGCTGGTTTCACCATGTGTATAACTGAAGCACAAACAGTGCAAGATAATGTGTTAGCATATCAGACAGGGATATCAGGGAGCAATATTTATTTGGTTAGTGCAGAGTACAAATTTAAACACCAGAAAAAACTGAAATGTCTCACACTGGTTTGATATGAACCATCCAGGGTTTATCCTTTGACTGCCAGATTTGAAAATATGTGTGTGTGTGTGTGTGTGTGTGTGTGTGTGTGTGTGTGTGTGTGTGTGTGTGTGTTTGTGTTCCATTCCCCTTAACATCCAAACTGTAAAAATAAATGATAAGGAAGAAAAGCACAGTTTGTGAGGGATGTGACGGTTTTATAGTTTCCAAAAGCACATTTTAAGAAGTCTTTTAAAAAAAGATATTATATGTTTGGATTTTCCCCAAACGGTCATGCAAAAAGATAAGTGCGCTGCATGAGTATTGCTGATACTATTGGTCTTGATTTCAGCCTGTGAAAAAAAAACATTAAGGGGCATTGAATGTCCTGCTAAAAAGCCCAGATTTGAATCCTTCTGAAATGTGCTGGGAGGATGTAAAATAGGGAGTTCATGCAAGACAGCCTTAAGCATCTTGTAACTGAACAAATGTCAAAAAATGGTGCAGAATTATGCAAAACACCTACTGGGAGTTATCTTTGCCAAAGTGGCTTATCCTAATTTCTGAGGCCAAAAATAATTCATGTTTTAATACTTCACTTTATTAAACATTGTAGAAAGGACATTTTGGTTTGGGCCGTGTTTACTATCAGAACCTGGAGGATGAGTTGGACTGTCTTTGCCTGCCATCCAGTTAGCTTGCTAAAGTAACAAATAAGTTGACTTTTAAGTTTTTGAACAGTGCTACCATCTTTTTTTTTACTAACCATGGATAAGCAAAAACTGAGTGGATAACTGTGCACAATATTCAAGAAAAAACAAAAATCATCCACAGCTCTGTTATAATAATTTAATCTTGTGCTTTCTGCTCAAGGAATTCTAGCCTTTCATCCAAAGCAACTCTTTATATTTCTCACTTTTAGGTCTCGTGCTTGCATGCAGGAGACAGCTTGGTTAATAATATAGGGATGTTGCATATTTCTTACTACAGTGTTCCTAAAAATTCCCAATAACATCTTGATGGTGGGCAACATGGTGGCTTTGTGGTTAGAACTGTTGCCCCACAGCTAGAAAATTCTTGGTTCAAATTCCAGCAGGGGCAATCTGTGTAGATGTACTCCCTGTGCTTGGGTGGGTTTGCTTCCTCCCACAATTCAAAAACATGTACGTTATGTTAACTGGTGACTCTAAATTGCTCATATTAGTCAGCGTGGGTGGTTGTTTGTCTATACATGGGTGTGCAATGTACTTGGGCACCTCTGCCTTTTGTTTTGGGCACCCCTGCCCAAAGCAAAAGGCAAAAGGCATGTAAAATGGCACAATAAATCCTTACCATGATATATATATATATATATATATATATATATATATATATATATATATATATATATATATATATATATATAT
>JAOWBL010003270.1:966-12508 GCA_028564865.1 Zenarchopterus dispar | reverse complement strand
ACTTGGGAACGTACCTTTTCAGGCACAAACAAACAGTCCGAAGGTCC
Organism: Zenarchopterus dispar; assembly: GCA_028564865.1. NCBI lineage: Eukaryota > Metazoa > Chordata > Actinopteri > Beloniformes > Zenarchopteridae > Zenarchopterus > Zenarchopterus dispar. The sequence goes on along the minus strand of JAOWBL010003270.1, from coordinate 12,461 downwards.
ATTACCTGGATCAGGATCCTCAACTTGAGCCTCAAGAACTTTGGACCTTATCTCCCAAGTTACGGAAGCAACCACACAGGATTGGGGTATGATGTTTTCAACTGGATCCAGGGAGTCAGTGGGTGAAAACTGTCGGGACAGCGCATCGGGTTTAATATTCCTGGAACTGGGTCTGTGAGGACATCTATCTGACAGATAAAATTTGACTAAAACTGCGTCATGTGACAGGAAATGACCCCAAACACAGCAGCAAATCTACATGAGAATGATGAAAAATAAAAGAATCCAGGTTTTGAAATACCCTAGTCAAAGTCCAGACCTGAACCTGGTAGAGAAGCTGTGGTATATATGGACTAGAGTGGGCTAGAATCCCTCCATAACCATGTGAGAGACTCACTGATGTAGATGCTACTGATTCATAAGAGGAATATAGGATTGATTTTAACTTTACTTTTTATTTTCCACTGTATTTGTTAAATTACAAAATTCTATGTTGTTTTTTTCTCTGAGTTTGTATTTGTCTGACAGTAAGACCCACTACCATCAGAAGGTTTTATGATGTTATTACACAAAAAAGAATAAACTTGCTAAAAAAAAACTTGTCAGTCTATGTCTATAAGAGAGCTAACTCGTTGGATTTCACAGAGGAATCTCAACTACTGGAAAAGTTGTTTTCTCAAGCATGGAGAGAGCAAACATTTCATATCAAAGTTATACTCTGAACTTTGGTAAACTTGCATGGTTAAGAAAATCTTGGTGTACTCTGCTCAAGTGTGTAATATCATATGATGTTTGGGATAAAATGCTGCTGCCTTCCATTATCTCAACATGCAAGAGATTTAAAGAGTTATAATATAATATACTTGCACAATATTTACATCTCACCTGATATTATAGTAAGTATAACAGAAATTTCACCAAACTGTCCTAAATGCAAAATTTGAGTTGGTACAAGGCTCCATTGTCTGTGGGAATGTAACATCCCTCAGACTCTCTGGAAGGCAGCATGTGCAAACATCAGTAATGCAATAGGTAAACAGGTGTCACTAGATCCAATAATATGTGTGCTTGGAAAGGTTCCTGACTCTTTATCACAACATGAAGAAGTTAATCAAACTCTTTTAATGCTGGCAAGGAAAACTATTATGATAAAGCAGTTGGAGACAAACCTTTCTCTATCTCCATACTCCACTGATTCTGGAATCTCTTTAGTAAAGTTGGGATATTGTATTGATGGAAGGACTAATATTTTTCTGCTGAAATGGACAAAAACATTGGAAGCTCTGGGATTGAATTATAATTTGTAATAATGAACATTATGTACATGACTGAATAACTAGTTAAATAGTCTTGAGAAAGAACCAGAACATTTTGACTCTTGTTTTGGGTGAAATTGTTTAGAAAACTCTGTTTTAAAATCCCACCCTGTGAGTGTTTTTGTTTTGTTTTGTTTTTTTGCTTTAATCTCTCCCTAATTTCCCAACCTGTGTTTCATCTCTCCCAATTTTTGCCACCTGTATTTCATCTCATGATTGTGCCCATTTGTTGTCATCTCTCCTGATTGTTCCAACCTGTTTCATTTCCACCCACATTCCATCTCTGTGAATTGTTCCCACCTGGTTCATCTCTGCTGATCGTTCCTACTTGCATTCCCACTTGTTCTTGTCTCTCCTGATTGTTCCCACCTGTTTTCTATCTCTCCTGATTTTTCCCCATCTGTGATTCATCTCCCCTGATTGCTCCTACCTGTATTCCATCTCTCATGATTGTTCCCACCTGTGTCTCTTCAGTCTCTGTGATGAGATTTGCCACTCCCATTTTGTTCTCCCATAGGCTGCATTTCCTTTGTGATTCTACTTTTTTAAAAATCTCCATTTAAAAAACTTAATTCATATTTATAATCTTTTTTCATGTTTTGATGGCATCATTTATTGAAAATTAACTGCCCAGCCAATGAAACAAACCTCTGTATGGGCAGATGTTGGTTTTATATTTCTGAGTTCAGAGCAGAAGATATTATCTTCTGTTTCACTTCTCCACAAATCATTATTTCCCTGTGGGATGAAATGGATCTAATGTGAGCTGGTGTCTTCCTGGCGACCCCTCCCCCTGTCTCTCTCCTGGGTGGGGTGTGGGCGGTGAAGAGTGACTCTGTAAGGAGAAGGAGACAGCAGACACCCATTAGCTACATCAGAGGGAGGAGACAACCCCCATGCTGTCTGGCCCTTTCACCCTCCCTCTGCCTCCAGCAGTCTGAGAAGTCTTGTTTGTATTATGGATTCAATAAACACACTGGATTCCTGAAGAGAATTAGCTGTTATGTTGGTCTAAACATGGACAGCTTTGAGTACATATGACCTTGTCTCGACTATGTACATGTTCACTGCACTTACTGTTTTAAAGTGATACTACCAATTACCATCTACTTATCATCTACTCATATCATTACACCCCCTTTCTTAAATAAAGTGCTACCTTTTAATATATTTATTTTCCAAGAACATAATAGAAATTACTTAAATGTAGCCTTTACTTTCTTCTATTTCTGGTGTTTAACAGTAGTCTTAGGGAAAACAGTTAATTATAACATTTAATTGTATAATTGTATTAAATCTGTTCAGTTAGTCTCACTGGTGGCTTCACGTGTCTTGAAGATTGTTTGAAGGGTTGCTTTTGGACAACAGTTGGTGTCTCAGAAGATGATGTTGTAGGTCAGGATGGGGCTACAGACCCAGTACTGAGGGTGATGGGGAAAGCAATAGCACTGTGGATTCACATGATCTGTTTTCCCGGAAGTCCAAGATCTATTTTCCCAGAATAGGACTCATCCCCAGAGGTGAAAGCTTGTCCAGATTCTGTAGGATGATGGTGTTGAAGGCAGAGGTAAAGTTCAGGAAGTTGACAGACATAAGAGTTCCTGCTCGCCAGATGGAGGATTGTGAGGACTATGGATGAAATGGCAGCAGTGGAGCAGTTTTTCCTGTAGATGTAGTGATGGGGGTCTACAGTAGTTCCCTAATCTGGGCCATGATCCTCTCAGCCTCAAAGAGCTTCATGACTATCAAAGTGAGGGCTGAAAGTCATTCAGGCCTGTTACTGTCAAGGTCTTGGGGATGGAGATGATGGTGGCAGTCTTCAGCCAGGTGGAGACAAATGCCTGTGAGAGTGAGGTGTAATAATTGTCCATCAGCACCTCAGGTAGCTGGTGAGCACAGTCCCTCAGAACCCATCCTGGGATGTTGTCAAGGCCTCCACCTTTGTGGGGTTTAATCTTATGAAGGTTCTTCCTGATGTCTGCTATGGTCACTCTGAGGGGTATATCATCTGGTAATGGTGTAAATCTGGTGCAGGAGCGGTGGAGGTGGGGATTGGTGAGTTGGGTGTGTGTTTGGATCCTCAAAGTGAGCATAGAGCCTGTTGAGGCCATCGTGAGGGAAAGGTCCTGTGGGCATTGTAGCTTTCCCCATGCTCCGGGGATCATTGGTGGTGAACTGACTGAATCTTCTGGGTGCTGATTATCATCTGCCCTGAACACAGCATCCCTAGCTTTCAGAAGTGCTTATTTTGGCCTATATAGGTGGTCTTGTTCTGTTGTGTTGATTTCTACTCAGTACTGTGCTGTCTTTGGTCTTCTGTCGGGAAATGGTCCTTCCAGAGAACCGTTGTTTTTCTAGGTCCTCCTGATGTCAAGCAACGGTTCTGCCGGAGGTTTCTTCCTGTTAAAAGGGAGTTTTTCCTTCCCACTGTTTGCAAGTGCTTGCTCATAGGGAATCATTGGATTGTTGGGATTTTCTTTGTAACACTGAAGCACCTCAAGGCGACTTTCGTTGTGAATTGGCGCTATATAAATAAAATTGAATTGAATTCAATGTCCTATAAGGAGTTGTCCACTATCAGGCTCTGATAAATGTTTGTCCAGTGTTCTTGGCCTTGTGTAGCAGTCTCTTCACTGTCTGATCTGATTTTTCTACTAAACCTTTTGACTATGGGTAATAAGGACTGATTTGATTATGTGAACAAAACCCCATTCCTCTGCAAAGAATTTAAAACTTGTATTTGAAAATTATAGCCCTTCATCTGTAAAAGTTTCACTTGGCCTGTCTGGAAACAAAATATTTCATAGATGCCATGACGTTCTTAGCTGTTGTTGTGTGGAGTCTGCAGACCTCACCTTACAGAGAATGGCAGTCTGTTGTGATGATGAAGTCTTTCCCTGCAAAGAGATCAGCACCTGTCTTCGAGAATGGGACTGCGTCTATCATGGGCTGGATCTTGGGAACTGGCCATGCACAGACTAGAATTTTGGTCATATAAAGGTGGTCGTATAATCGGCTGTGTGTTTTCTTTTGCTTTTGGCAACTTGACTTCTTAATTTTGCAGTGTAGGACACACAAGAGAACAGCAGAGTAATAATCTGTTTTGACAAGTGGACGAAGAGAGGTGTTAGGGTAGTGGCCATGTCGGACATCACACACACACACACACACACACACACACACACACACACACACACACACACACACACACACACACACACACACACTTTCTATCTCTCTCCCCCTCTCTCTTTCTCTCTCTCTCACTAAAGAAAAAAACAACTCAGGATTCAAAGACCAGATGTAATCATTTACACATGAGTGACAATGATCAAACTTTCTCTTAAAAAGTCTTTTCATTCTTTACTTTTCTTTTAAACATCAGAGAGTCGAGATCCTCCATCACCAGGTAAAAGCATGTCTGAAATGTTTACCTTCAAACCTACAGCTGTAATAAAACATACAACATGAATCATTCATGCTGATCTCTTAGAGCCTCTTTTAGTTAATAAAAGATGCAGTTGTTTTAACCTCCATGCCTCCTGAAGCTACTCTCCTGCAGCCTCCACCACCTCCCACTGGATCCAGCATCCGGAGAATTCCCAGCTGGGACTAGCTGTTTGGGCGTGCTGTCTACTTGGAGAGGCACTGTCAGTCAAGCGGCACCAATCAACTCGATGGAGGAGTGGGGATGGGAATGGGTGGGTTGTGTAGCTTTTCAATGTGAGTTTGAGTCTTGTTTCTTTTGTTTTTGGATTCCTGTTTTTTATTTAGCCTGACCTTATGTTTTAATTTGATTAATTAATCTTGTGGTGTCCTTTGTTCAACCCCGCAGACCTGCAGTTCTTCTGCTGACCACTAGTGTCTAGATCCAACACTGAATTACCCTCTAATTTACAGCAGAAATAAACATATTAACAATCTGGCACAAAAACCATGAAAACTGTTGTTTTTATGTATCCATATAAAAGTAAAATTATATAAAACCCCAAATACATTCATTGAAGAACTTGTATTTTTTTCTGACTGAGGATGTATAATGTACCATCATTATGCATTTTCTCTTAGTGAGTCCTGAGTTCTTTCTCTTGGTGATTTGATAGGTCTGCCAACCTTTTTTTCCCCCTTTTTTGTTTGCATATATTTTATTTGTTGGTACCATGATTAGGTAAAACCTTTATCTGAGGAATATATATCAGCGTCACCTACAAGAGCAGCTTCAGGATATGTACTCTGTTGAGAGTTGGTGATGTTGTGCAGAAGTGCAAGGGCCAAGCTGGCATTAGCATCCAGTGGTATATAGACAGCTAGTGTGATGACCACATTAAACTCCTGGAGGTGTGGGGGGGTAGAAGGTTCTGCATTTCAGTCACGTACTCCAGGTCCAGGGAGCAGTGACTGGCTATTATTTTACTGTTGGTACACCAGCTGTTGTTCACAGAAATGCACAACCCCCTCCTCTGCTATGCCATCTTGTTGGTGAGGGATCGTGAATTTGTGAGGAAGATGCTGGGAAGTGGTGGTTTGTTTGGCTGTTCTCGTAAACTGACTAGCATGCCAGTGTAGGTGCCACATCTGCTCGGGTGGTCAGATCTGCTCGGACCCCCATGCCTGCTGATGATATCACAATACGACAACTCCACTCAGACAAACTACATTGTGCCCCATTTCATAAGAATCAGATTTGCTTAGGGTCTCTGTCAATCCATATTTTTGCTTTTATTTCACATGTCCTTTGGCAACTTAAACTTCTTTATGCCATACCAATAAAGCCCTTTTGAGTTTGAATATATACCAATTTTATATCTTTAGGTTGTTTACGGTGTGCACCTGGTACTATTATTTGTTTGAACAAAATATCAATTATACTTCAATACATCAAAAAACCCACATTGTCTTATTGATAACAATAGGAACACATATTGGCAATGTGAACTTGATTTTCACATGTGAACAAATGAATTTGAGTGTGTAGATAATTTTATTCATTTATGGTGTGCAGTCTAGGATTGTCATGATTCTACACGTTCTGTTTGGTTTTGTCTTGGCTTCCCCCTCCTTTCCTGTGTCTTGGTGGTTCCCTCCAGTCTGGGCGTGGGTACGGATTCATCTCACCTGTTCCTAATCAACACAACGGTATTTGAGGATTGAGTTTCCAGCTACTCCTCGCCAGTTTGTCTATTCTGCTTACCTTGTCAGTCGATACACTTGGCCAAGTTCTCGGTATCTTGGAGATCATTATTTAATGTATATTCTGTTTGTGTTCAGATCCTTCCTGCCTTCCCGTCAATCCTCCTGTCTCCTGCTGGTCATCTTCACAATAAAGACTCTTTATATCCAACACTGGAATCTGCATTTGGGTTCTGTCCTTGTTCCGTGACAGAACAAACTGGCCAATATGAACCCGGCAGAACCTACGGACTCAATCCTCCGAGCAGTCACTCTTCAAGGGATTACAGTAGGAAGACATGAACAAATGTTATAGACTCTAATCGATAATCAGCAGAAAATCAGCAATCAGTGTTTGGGTTCTGTCCTCGTTCCATGACAAGGATTAGCTATTGGACCAAATATCAGTTCCAGTATTTACATCTAAAAATACATCTTCCTACTGATACAAGAAAGTCAAATATTAATCAAAGGTGGTCACCCCAAAGTTCAAACATTTAACATCAAACCCCACACTATATAATTAAACAACCTCATTACAAGTTAACTATACCAGCTATGGCTGGAAATGTCATGTTTCCCTTTTAAAATGTTGAAAGCATTAACAAATCAATTAATCACTGATAAAAGAAAACGTGGCCATCTTTTTCTCAGTTCAAATTTTCTTGTCATCAAAACAAAAATACTGTAACAACAGAGCTGGTAAAAAAAAGCATAGAGGATCCCAGTGTCTGCTCCTCTCGACAGGAAGAGTCACTGATGAGATGTTGGAGACTTAGGAAGGGAAGCGACAGTAAACATAGGTGTTACATCTTTGTTACACTAGTATCTGACCTGTTCAACATTTAGGAAAAAAAGTATGATCAAGAAGTAAAAAGTAAAACACATTAATGAACATAATTTGATTTATCTTAAGGCTCTCTCCACAAGTGTCTACAAGTTAAAATGTGTTTATACAGAGGAATTAGATACTTTTGTCCACAACAGTCATCTTGGTGGGAATGATGGCACAAAGACAAATACCATCTAAACTGCAGTTTAGATGGTACTGCAGTTATTTTAATATAACAATGCACTTTTTAAGCCACAAAAGCATACACATTGTGTGTTTGAATGGATTTACCCTTTTTAGAACCTCATGCTGTTATCTGTGAGAGGAATAATTGATTTATTTCCTATTAGTGGATTCAGATACTTGGCTTTTACTATATGAGACAAGAATGAACAAAGACGGAGATGAGCCTCATTACTGGTGACTTCATTCTGTCTCCCTGGGGAGGTTTCCTCCACTCAGGGGTAAAGATGCTAACAGGATTAGCTGTCAGTAAGGAGCTGCCATTCTGCAAATGAGAGGATGGATTCAGATGTACCTGACAGCAGACAAGTGATTGATTATGGCAGAAAATACTGGCTTCTTCTTTAATTCTTAAAAATGACCCATGTTGACTTTGTCGATGCAGAGGCTCTTCTTGAATGACTTTAGAAGGACAAAGCAATAAGCTGGATCCCATTTTAGGCTCTTCAAGTCCTTTCAAGTCTGATTAGATAAGTCAACCTGGACCAGCAGTCTTCAGTAGGTTGGAATGTCCTGGGATTATCTCTTGGCCAATCAACAGGTTAATGATCCATCATGGTGAAACTTATTGCATCAACAAGTTAAATGTACAAGTCAGATGGAGTTGGGCTCACCTAAACACACAGTATGGGTTCTGGAAAAAAAAACTCATATAGAGGGCCTGGACCTTGTTCCAGTTTGGAGTTGTCCATGGTGTGAAGGCTTCAGTAAAGTGTGATCATCACCTTTCTTTGGAGTGCGAAGCAGCAGGAACTAGAATCAGTACCTCCAAATCTGAGACCATGGTTCTCAGTTGGAAGAGTGAAATGTCTTATCCAGCTATAGAACGAGGTTTTGCCTCAAGTAGAGAAGTTTAAGTAGCTCAAGATTTTTTTGTCCATGAGTGAGGGAAGAAGCGCATAGGATAATGTTCTGATGTTGTTTCTGCCTCAAACATAGATCTGAGTCTTCTTCCTGAACTATTCAGCTTCAGTTTCATCAGTCCACGAAACATTTTTCTCAGCAGAGTTGTAGATGACCAAGGAGCTCTTTGGTAAACATCATCCTTCTCTGTGGTGTTCTTCATGGACTTCCTGTCTGTTCAGTGTCTTCTATAAGCTAGACTCATGAACAGAGATGTTTCCAGTTTCACTGATGCCTTTAAACCTTCAAACCTTCTTCTTGACCTCATTGAGGATTCTGTGTTTTGTCTTGGAGTCATCTTAGCTGAATGTCCACTTCCAGTAAGAGAGTCCTCTAAACTATCTCCATTTCTACATGGTTAGTCCAACTGATAGATGTCTCAACAGTCTGAGATTACTTTGCATCTGTCTCCATCCTTCTACAGATCATCTGCTTTAGATTGGATGTCTTCAGAGATGTCTTTTCAGTGAGGCATGCTTCATGTCAGGAGATAATTCTGATAAAACTTTAGATGTTTGAAGGTCATTTTCACAACTCCAGGTGTGTAAACTACTGACTCCTAGCCAGCAGCTGAAAAATGTAAATTGTTATGCGCCACTAAAGGCCTTTATATTTCCGTCCATACATTTTCTAAACCTGCTGAATCCATTTCTGGGTCACAGGGGTCTGCTGGAGTCAATCCCAGCCCATAGCAGGTGATAGGCAGGTACACCTGGACAGGTCACCAGTGGCCTTTACATTTAAATAATAATAATGGACAATAAGACAAGCTGATGAAATACAAGAACTAGGAATTAGAACATTGTCTCCTCAAGATACCACAGCAATGTCTTTTGATCTCTGATGCCCACATTACACTCTATTTCTAAAACTTCCCTGCTATGACTTGAAGCCACTGGAAGCAGGTAAAAAACTCTCCATTGCAGCTGGGAACTGATGCCATCAGCTTGCTCCTACTTCTTAAAGGTCTTTCAAGAGAGCTTTGGTGCTCCAGGTTCTCCTTGGTAGTCCATTTCCCCAGTTTGAACTGTGAGATTTAGAACAACTGGTGAACCATTTTGTAGACTTCAGCTGTAATTTAATAAGTCCTTCATCCAACAATGTGCCCACTCTGATAAATGACTGCCTTGGCTTAACGGTCTCACTTCATTAAGATAGTGGGATTTAATGGGTCTGATCCCCAGAGAGTCATCCTGCAGGAGCTTTGATGGGTGTGGGGGGGCTGTTATGGGATGGAGGCAGGGCTTTCATCATGTGTTCACTATGTGACAGAATCTCTGTCATAATTCAATCACCATATTAGAGTGACAAGCTTGTAGGGGAATTGATCAGAGTAAGGTTACGCTAGAAGACGTTCATACAAGGATCTGGTGTGCAGAGGTCTGTATCTCTGCTCGTGATCAATACAGGAAATCAATACGCACTCTAGTCACTGTTCACTCTCTTGAAATATTTCCCCCTATTTTGTTAGCTTTGATTACAGCAGCATTTGCTGTGACATCATTCCAATAAGCTTCTGCAACTTCACAACAATTATTTCCATCCAACTTGAGTTCATTTTTCTCCAAGATCTTGTACTGATGCTGGGAGACCTGGACCCCAGCACAAAGACTTCTCCAGCACATCCCAAAGATTCTCAGTGGGGTTCAGGTCTGGACTCTGTGGTGGGATCCATGTGTTAACATGAACTTTCATGCTTCCTAAACCACTCTTTCACAATTTGAGCCTGATGAATCCTGGCATCGCTATCTTGGAATATGTCCGTGCAATAAGAGAAGGAAACATCCATTGATCGAAGAACCTGGTCATTCAGTATAGTATCTTCAGGCAGTCACCTGACTTCATATTGTTCCTGAATCTAGACTAGACCAACTGTAGCAATCCTAGATCATAGCCCTGCCCCCAGAGTCTTGTATGGACAGCATCAGGCATGATGGGAGCATCTCTTCATTCACTTCTCTTCTTACCCAATCTTCCCATCACTCTGGACCTCTGGGTAAATCTGGACTCAAACCACATGACCTTCTTCAATTGCCCCAGAGTCCAATCTTTATGCTCTCTAACAAACTGGAACATTTTCTTCTGAGTATCCTCAATGATAAGTTGTTTTTTTTCAGCTACAAAAGCGAGTTTATTGAGCCAGTTGAGTTAAAACAGACCTGCACTAAAAATGTTTCAAGCATGGTTTGTTGATCATAAACTGTTCACTGAACTTTCTCATTAGCATTGATGCCTTTGTGTCTTTTTGAATGTCAGTGAAAAAGGACACAAACAGAAGATCAAAGAAACTATAAAAACATCGATCAAGGGTGTTGAGATATGTGGAAACATGCGATTGAAGGGAAACTGAAGGGCAACAAAATACCCATGTTCTTTTTCCAGCTTGGAAAGCTGAAGTTCTCTGTTAGTACAAGGAGCTTGTGAAATGCTTCTAAAACAACCCTTTCAAGCTTAAAGTCATTGTAAATAAACAAAATTTAAAAAACTTAGGTGCAACTGAAGCTCATTATTACAAATTTGATCACACACAAAATGTAAATTGTGAACTTTTCTAAATTTAAGTTTGGGAGTGTCCTGTGATGGACTGGTCACCTGTCCAGGTGAGCTCCACCTTTATGTATTTACACCTGTACATTTTTCCATCATTCTATCTACTGCAGTCATATGCTATACAGTATGATAATGTGTAATATACACTTGCCACTTTATTGAATATTTATTGATCTCTATATACAGTACATACCCATAGCCACAAACTCAAGCATATTTGAATGTTCAGATGAACATGTTTATTCATAAATTTTTTTAATTTTGAATTTCTTATTTAGCATAGATATTGTTTTTGCAAGTTTTGGCTTTTTTATTTTACTGCTTCTGCTCTTGTTCTTTGCTGTTGCAAAACTCTAAATAAAGGTTTTTCTACTTGTTTAACCCAGAGAGGGTTTGACTCCTTAAGATCCGTGAGATTTAAAAAAAATAGTAAGGGGCATGGCTGGATGGATGGATGATAGAGGGATGGATGATAGATGGAT
>JAOWBL010003269.1:0-12509 GCA_028564865.1 Zenarchopterus dispar | reverse complement strand
ATGTATGTATGTATATACATATACATTATATATATATATATATATATATGTATCTCTTGCGGACAAAGGTTATCAATTTATACTGTGAATTACACTCATTCATTCTAATAGCTGAGGAGAAAAAAATTTAGATAGAAGGATGTTAGACAATATCAGCTTACCTGCCTTTTTTTATATTGAGGTAATAGACACATGAAGGGTCTCCATTTACTTCCCTTTCCTACAACAACAGTGCCATTTATGTCCTCAACAAAAGAATCACAGCTTTTGCAGTTGAATGTACATCTGACTACATCTGTCAGATTCAAAGCAAGAAAAAAAAAAAAAACAAGGAAGTAGCCCTGACAACTCTGACACTGTTCAGTAAAAGGATTAGTCTTGAAATAAATGCAACCATGAAATGGGAGGACAATCAGATTGTCTTCTGTGCGGCTTTACCTCATATTATGCAATTCTGTATACAGAAAAGAAAAAAAAAATCAGTGCTGGATCAAATTTCTGATGAATGCTTCTATTGCATAAACAAATAGAAATTACAAAAAAATAAAATATCGCACGTTTGCTAGAACTGCAGTAATGTTTTGGTTTCTCTTCTATTACCTCTAAAGTGTTTAGAGTCCATCTTTAGAAGCTTCATTAACAAAATGTGCACTTAAAGTTCTGGTCCCTTACTAATTAGCGTTTGAATTAGAGTCATCTTGTCATACTATAATGATATGAAAAGGGCAAAGATTTTAGGTTAAGCTCTCAGATATGGTAAAAAAAAAATTCCAATAATGTGTATTTTTTTTAGTCATTAGCAATTCACCTTTGTCACTAAACTCTTCTTTTTAGTTCCCCCTCTGTCTTTAAATGTTCCAGGCTCTTTCCTGCAGACACAGTATAATTGCATAAGTTTGGCTAATTAGCTACTATTTTGTACTGTTGCCTCAAGTTACTTGAATTTTTTTTTTTTTTTAAATTTACAAGATAGTTTTATATTTTGTCCTGGGCAGAAAATTCCATTTCATGGTGGAACAGTCAGAATAACAGACACGACCATCTGTGAACAAATGTGTCACTTCTCAGTCATACACAAGATTCACATGAGGAAAATGCTCTTATTCCCCCCGAAACAGTCGAGTTAACCCATAGACAAAAAACAACAAAAAAAAAACAAAACATATATTACAACCATCCGTGGCTCACCACTGCAGCAGAAAGATGAACTCATCAGGGGCCCTAGCATGTCACAGAAATGGTGGATTTTCTGTTATAGGAAATTGAAGAAAAATGCCCAGCAGGAAAAGCTGATTGCTTGATATTCTGTGTGACATTTGCATTTTCTTGCCATGTCACTGAAGATTTTTTTTTAACTTGCCTGTAAAGAGGATTGGTCCCTTGGTCTTACTGACATAAGATATAGATACAGGAATACGAAAAAAAAAAAAAACTAAATAAAAGCTTTTTCTTTGATTGTAAACTCTGTTCCAAGGGGGGGAAAGAAGAGAAAATGTAATGTAGAGCCAAAATAGTTGAGCTGAACATGATCACTGCCAAACAGATTACTACAGAGCTTGCAGAAACATGAGATGTGAAGTTCTCCCAGTGTGGTACTGGCATCACCGCAGAGTGCTGCAATTGCTCTCTGATTTTCTACTACCCCTGATCCAGTAGCTTATGTTTGGGTCTGTGTTGCTCTCCGAACTAGAGCATGTCCTTTTGAAATTGCGGTCAGCAGCTGTCAAGCTGGCAGAGTTCAAATTGTGACGCTGCCAGGGAACATCTGCCGAGCCGTACTCGGTACTTTAATATCAGGAAGGAAGGAAGAAGCTAACTCTGATCTTTGAAAGCTTCTTACACTCACTACCTTTTAAATGACATGTAAATGGAGAAAAGTTGTAAATCAATGTTGAAGGAGATGCTGAAGCTTCATGACAAGGATACAGGATGTGTAAGCTGCCTCTCAGCTTAGATAAAGATGTGCCGTGAAGGTAGAATAATGGATTGAAAGATTAAAACATGATCAGGTTTAATGCAGAAAGGAATGCTGATTCATAGATAACATCATGCTGACAAGGACTTGTACTCATTCAGGAATGTGTGAGTGTGTGCGAGAGACATTTATCATCATCATAGAGATATTTTTAGTTTTTAGCACATCTGTCCACTTTCTGTGAAAGTCTCGCATCACTGGGATTTATATGAATCAGATTTGTCAGCCTCTATTTTCATCAGCATTTGTCCTTCTAGCACCCCATCTCTGACTGTCAAATACAAATTGTGATGATAGCATTAATGTCTTGTGTTCATAGGGTTTATTATGCTGTACAGCAGTATATACCAAACTCCCTCTTATATTGATCATAGTCAATCTCCTATCCAGATCAAAAAAACATAAAGCGCAGAAAAAGTTCATGTTGGATGTTACAACATACAGAAGTGTACAATTATTTGCTAGACTATGTTCACACAGTAATAAACATTTCAGTTAGAGTCTTCATTATTTTTCTATAATTGTAGGAAAAAGAGAAAAAGCACCATATTCAGTTATAAGTATTATTTAAAAACAATTATGCTACATACTTCAGATACTGCAATTGTTTGCATACTGCATACTATGTACTAGACTTCGGAAAAATCACTACATACAAGGAGTTTAGCATGCAACTTCCAAAACAGCCACATTTATGACAGTTTAGTTGTTTAGTTTAGACAGTTTAGTTGTTGTAGATCTGCACTTATGTGACATTAATTATACTTTCACAAAAAAAAGAAAATCAGCAGAAATCTTTTTTTTAAAGGATTTCTTTTTTTCTTTTTCACTTGACATTCCTGACAACCTCGATAACCTCTAGTTTCTTTTTGGTCACAATTTTGTACTTTATAATCATCTACAATCACAAGCTGCAAATCGTGCAGACAGAAGAAGAACTAACTTAAGTTCTGACATGTAAAAATGCAAATAAAGTCTAACGAGAATTTTGAATCTGGCTTCGTACAGTGTTCAGATTTCTGTTCTCACAATGTTTACAAAGCAGCCCAGCTTTCACTGGATAATACTTGCATTGTAAGTTTTGACATTTCTGAACAATTATTATGCAGAAAAACAGAATTTGAGAAGCTTCAGCATGATGTCTAGGTCATGCTAAAATTTTTAGCTGTAATTTTGAATTGAATTTTTAAAAAGAATCATACTTTACAGAATATTTTTAGAACTGCAACTGCGAAGTTGGAAGACTAGTGGTAGTTTTTATATTTATTTGGTTTCTCATTTCTAAATATATCTATAATTTAGCTATTTTCATCCTTGTTATGATCCAGCTGCAGTCTGAAGTGGCTTAGGTGAGAAAAAGGAATCCTTAAGAAATGCAAATTAGGGTAGTTTTTGGTTGCAATTCAGCTGATTTTGAAAATTAAGACCATAAGCCAACATAATGCCCAAAGGACACTTGCATTGCTGCCAGGCCAGTTGGAATGCAGCTGACATTCATCAATCAAAGTAACCAATGTTAATCTCAGCCAGTAGTCTCTAGCTGTCACAAAAAAAAAGAAAAGGAAAAAAGAGGCAAGTTTAGCCAAAACAGCCCATTCTCTGTGTCCCTTTTTGTAAAACACAGCAGCAAATAAACCTGTGACGTGGTACCAACCCAGATAACTGACATGCTCTTTGTGTGCCCTCCTCTTCTTTCAGACCACAGATATCTTGAATACTGCTGTACTGACGGGTAAAATGGTGACAGTACCTGTGAAAACACTGGCTGTCGAGGCAAATGGCTCAGTCTCTGATGTCACAAACTACACCAGTTGTAGCTCGACGGAGGAAGATATAGTCAAGGTAAGGGATGAAAACAGTGATTATCATCAGCACAGAGTGATTTACTGGCAGTAATGAATAAAAGTTCTTTTTTTTTTTACACAGAGAAACATAGTACTGTTGCAGCAGTTCTTGTTTTTTAATGGGAGTTTAAATGAAATTCAGTAGTCATTCGCACACACCTCTTACTGTGACTCCATCCTGTGACAGAGACAAAAATTATTCAATCTTCTGCATGTCTCTAACACACCCACTGTTACTGTGCCATCACACTCAGCAGGATCCCTTCTTGTCTGAGCGTGTGTGAGTGCGAGTCAAAGCATTACGAACAAAAGCTGCATCTCACCATATGGCAGTTGACATTGAGCTTATGATCCCAGCACTCAGTTTGCACACTAAGCACAGCAATGCGACCGTTGTGTAATGGATCCATGCAGCTTGGACACCAGGAGCAGCAAAAAACCGACACAGAGGAGAAGAAAGGAAGTTGTTTTCCTTTTCATTGGATAGCACAACAGGGGCCTGTTTTTTTTTTTTGTTTTTTTTTAAGAAAAGTGGTTCAACAAACTGTTAAAATACTAACTCGGAGCCGAAAAACCCTGCAATGAGAAACTCAGTTTGCCATTTCAAATCAGGGATTTAGAGTTTCTTGAGTCAACTCTGACTATCATTGTTGGAGCTTTGATTCCATGATCCACCATGGCACCTCAAATTAATGGAAGAGATCCTCCTCCTTTTCTTTGTTTGAATTGGAGCTTTTATTGTAATCATGTAGTGAATTTGAATTTTTTGGTGGAAAAGCAGCACAGCTGCAGGGCCAAAGACAGGAGAGTTGAGAGAAATTACACAGCTAATGAAGGTGTTATTGAAATATCCAGAAATATCCAATGATGGTCATAACAGGGCCTGAGGGACAAGTGGTGGAAAGCAGGAAGGTAGAACAAACATTGAAGGCAGTTGTCAAGGTTCAAAAGTATAAAAACATGATTCATACAGGTAATAAGAACATAACAGGCCCCAAAACATTATTGTAAGTCCTTAGTGAAATCGATTTCTAGATCCTGTACCCATAAGATCATCTATACATGTAACTGAAGAAAAACTGTTACTCTCTAGCAACAAAATCGAAAAAATCATTGTGAGATACCAAACAATCTATTCGGATCCTTAAGTTTCTTTTTCTGACACAAATGTAGCTCCTTTCTTACCAGTAGAGTCTCTGGACATGCCATTGCTCACAGACATTTCTAAAATGTATGTTATAAGCTTGATTGCCTGATGAAATTAAACCCGTTTCCACTTTACGAAGGGAAGGAGGTCACTGAGTAAGTTACCATGGAAACACAGTCCGTGTATGAGCTACTTCAGCTTCTGAAACAGGCTCAGCTTACCTCTCTTTCTCCAGTTTATTTTACCTCATTATTTGAAACTGAAAATCCTGACTCTTCCCTCATTTCAGTTTTAAAATCCTCAGAGCTTTAAGAAAACCTGCTTTCTGAAATATCCTCTCTCTTCTTCTGTATGCCCTCTTTTGTAATGTTTGCAGAGTGTATTCCTTCATTTTCTTTCTTGTTCAAAGATGCATTAGCATCCAGGGACAAATTGCAGAAAACATGTTGAAAGCAGTGTGCATTGCTCTAAATTGTCCTTTTTTGGAGCAGCATATGGTTTCAAAATTGTCCTAATTGGTGTCTGTTAATCTTTGCTCCCCTAACAAATCAAGTCCAATATTTCTTTGAGGAGACGATGGTTTGGATAACTTTCTCATCCCTTTTTTGACAACGTGAAGATCCACCACCCATCTTTATTCCTCAAAGGCTCAAGCCTTCATGGACATTGGCTTTTCATGTATAGCCTATATTTTTCCTTCAGTGACAGCTTTTATATCCATTGATCTTCCTTAAATAAATAACTGAACTCCACAGTGAAGAAAGTGTGTATGTGTTTTCATAGGGAATTATTTCTTTAAAAAGTAACATTAGTAAATCCCTGTTTAATCTGTGAGGTTTAAATTTAGCAAATAATCCGCAATTTAAATGCATGTCCAACTGGGGTGAGGGCATCCACAAGGATCACAAGCAGGATCTAACATTCCCCTTACACACAGCCTCATATGGAGAGATTTCACTGCTTTGGAATATCCAAAATGGACTACAGCCAGATGTCTAAAATTAGAAACAGAGATATGTATATGGAGCATTAATAAGTAGGAAACATATTTCCTTAATTACCCAAATGCAGTAAGCATGTCCACTAACATCAAGGCTTATCGATATTGCAGCCTTGATTGTTTTGCCATGGGGCTTATTTAATACAGTACTAAGTTTCTTACACATTTCCTGTCAATTTCCCATTATAATTTCTTTTTATAATGCATGTTAATGAAAGTTTAACAACACCTCATGTGTATTTTGATTTTTAACAGCCATTTGTATTCCATCCAATACTGTTTTTGTTGTATTTTCCTTCTGCTTCATCCAGCCATCACTCTCTATTTACCTTTATAACCTAATAGCCTCCTTTAACTTGCTTTAATTGCATGATATGCCCATTCCACTTTAAACAGCATTTGGACCAATCTTTTTAGCACAGTGCCTTTTAGAAACTAATTTCATTAATAGAAATATTATATAACAACCTTTGTAAATAGTTTGTTTGGCATAGACTTCTTTTTTTCTTTCTTGTCTTCTCTCATAGTGCTGAATATCAGGTCTGGATTTCTTTTAAAAAAGTTGAATTCTGTGCTGTGTTTAATATTAATCTCAGACTTTAACAATACGATGCAACATTTGTACACATTCACACATTCTGAGCATGTTTCATCTGTCTGCTCACGGATTTTCAAACTGGGCAGAAAAAAGAGGAGGACAGCAGAAGCTGGGATTGGGGGATAAAGCATTAAAATTGATCAAACATGGCAGCAAAATGGGCAGCTATGATGTAAAGTTTATCTGTTTGGGTGAAACATGGACAAGTACAGATGGTAATATCAAAAGATGTAAAGTTATCAGTTGAATTAATGAACCAGAAAAGGGAGAGAAGATAAAGAATGTGTCTTAAAGATTTAACTGTGTTTAGCCAGAATAAATAAAGAAATAAACAGACTTTAATGTGGATCATTCAGTGTGATTGGAAAGGATCTCAATTAATGGCCACCAGGGAATGCAGGCAAGACATGAGGCAAAAGCATCAAGGAGAAATACTCAGGTTTCAAAGCTAACCAGTTCCAGAAGTATGGAAAATTGCAGTTCATTGAATGACCAGTAGGGGCTGGCTGTGTTTTTGATTGACCCCCTCCATGCTAAAATATCCAGGTTCACAGCATGAATAAAAATACTCAAAGTCTGGTACAAAAAGGAGATTTAGTCTCTTTGGCTAGATTTCACATCCATGATCTTTGTATTTGGGATACATTTTTATCTACCTACTCAAATAAAATGATACCAAAGAATGATATAAATGAATGAGGAGGGGTGTGGTTTATCAGTGACAGCTGGATTGTTGTCTTGTGTCAAACAGGTAGCTATCATTACTTTCGCTACTTAGCAGCAGTTTTTGTGAACTTGACTCCTAAGCTCTGAATAAAAGACTCAAAGACTCATACATTCATGCTTATTTTGAAGATATATCTGCTGTTGTGCTGTTAGTTCTACTAATAGTTCGCTGTAAAGAGCTAGGAGGGACTAGGTGGTTTGAAAGTGTTTGAGGGTAAAAGTGGTTCAGAGCACTCAGCACCAGCCTCTTGACCATATTTTGCTAGCTAGTGTTAGAGGGTAATGCCAGCCTTTAGCTCGGTAAACAGTTGACCAAGCCACCTTTGGCACCGGCTAAGTCATCTTCTGGATTTACTACCTGGGCCATAATTGGCTAACCATAGCTAGCCTTGGCTCATTCAACTAGTGGCAAATGTTGCTGCCAGGGTCTAAAATGAGGATTGATGGACAGATTCAATCAGGCTCAATGTAAGGTGACATTAGTTAGCATCTTGGGCTAGCCTGAGGTAAGTTAAATTAGTTTGTGCTGTTTGTGTTGGGTGGAGTCATCTCCAAAATTGGGATTCAAATCCAGTCTGGTTTTCAAATGCATACATAAAAGTAAGTCACCTCCTTGATTTAACTTATCAAACCACCTCTCACTGGCTCATTCCTGCACTGCTTATAATGTTTCAAGTTATTTAACATTAACTGAAACAATGAGTGGGTTTTCATTCTTTAATCAACAATGGATAACACGTTCTGCGGGTGCAGAAAAGGTGTTTATTTGGCCATTATTGGCCAGCATCAACCAAAGAAACAGAAAAGAGAATGCTGCAATTTCTAAAACTGGATTAAGAACTGTCCAACATCATTAAAACCTTGAAGGATGGTGGTGAACCATCCTCTTTGAGGATAATATGTGGTCAGAGAAATTGTTCTGTCAGAAATGATTTAATCAACAAACATCAACATTAGATCTCACAGCAATATTTAATGGTGAACGCAAGAGTATTTCCACACATAATGTGAAGGGTGGGATTTTCTGCACTATGCATTTAGTGACACATTGTCTATATTTTCACAGTGGTTCAATATGACTGTACTTGGAAGTAATTTCTCCCTCTGGTTTTTTTTTTCTTTGCTTCTTTTCCACCCCCTTTTCCATTCCTCGTTCTACTACTACACTCTATTCTCCAGTCTAGTGCTCTCCAATTACCTTGGTGGAGTCAATGGTTTGTTAAGATAAGTGAGGCAGCAGTGAAGATAGGCCTCCAGTCTGAAATAAAACACACCAACTGCTGTGTCTTACCTCGTTGCTTTCGCTTGTAGGGGGTGCAACACTCCCACCTCCGGTACACCAGAACAGGAACAACCGTTAAGCAGGACTAATTTACATTTAGTAACAGTTGGTAATTTACACGATATAAACTCAAACACACTGAGATTCCCTTGGCCACACAGTGGATGTAGTTTGAAATTTGATTAGAAAAAAAATGGATTTTACATGTGTTTTTTCAGCTTGAATTTTAACTGGCGTCTCATCGTCAGTCATCCACACAAAAACAATCTCTGTCGTTTGCATTGATCTTTACATGGAAAAAGTACAATACTGAACAGTTAGATCCATAGATCTAAGAGCACAACTCAATTTTTAGACAAAAGTATGAAGTTCATGTTTTGTATAATTACTTTATTACTTATTATTTATATTACTTCCCAAATCAAGGCTTTCCACTTTACTCCTATTTGTCATTGGTCTTTTCAGGTGTCAGAGCGCTGCAACTACATTTTTGTAAGTGGGAAGGAGACAAGAGGGAAAAGCAGGGTGATGCTCAACTTTACTTATGGTTTCCTGAGTGCTCAGCTGGAGATGAGTGTGTGGATGCCCCGCCTGCCCTTGCTTATTGAAGTGGCCGACCCCGAGCTTAGCCAGATCAAAGGTTGGAGGGTCCCTGTGACTACTGGCAACCGGAGGTAAGACCTGACCAGATGTTGTGCATCTGTTGTTGCTTGAGCTCTTGGTACCTTGATCATGATGGTGCCCCATGAGAAAAGTTATTATGTTTTGAACTTAGCCTGGTCATATAATGTCCTATATACAAGTGGCTAAGGCAAGGAAGTTCTTATTAGAGTCTTCAAGCGTTATCTTGTGCTCCTACACCATAGTCTTCACATAGAAGCAGCATCATCAGGATAGCCATCTGTTTCAATTTAATTATGAACAGCAGATTAACACATTACCATCAAACTATCGTCAAAGTTGATTTGCAGACTCGCTGTAACTTCCAAGGCTTTTATAGAAGTACAGCAGTAAGTACAGTTTACCAAAATATTAGTTGTAGCTTTCATATGATGTTCTTTGTAAAGTCACTAATGAGAAAGTAGCTGGACATTCTGCTCACACGTTTGTTATACTTTTATGCTTTCTTGATAGTCTATAAATAACTCATTACTGAGTTATGTAGTCAAGAGAATCAGCGCACTTTACAATTGTGGGAATTGCCACAACTGTTTATCTTAACATCACACCTCTTGCTAAACACTTCAGTATTTTAGCATGTTCGATGCAGTTTCCCAGCATGCTCTAGACAGTGTCTTTCTTGCCATGAGTTTAAGATCATTGTTCATGGTCTGCTCTCTTGATACTGTCAGTCACACAAGTCTTACTGTTTTGCTTTATTGTTGTTTTTTTTTTGTTGTTGTTTTTAGTCAGCCATCTTCCTGGTTTATGCCTTTCCTTTCTCCCCATAATTTTTAAATCATCTCCCTTTTTGAACCATCTTTTTCAGTTGCACCTTTTCTTTTCTTTACAGTTACAACCACCAAAAGAAAAGTGCAACTGAAAATAATAGAAATTATGAGGAGAAAGGAAAGGCATAAACCAGATCGATGACTGCACTTTCGGTGAAAGATTTTGATTTCCGGTTTACAGCTTCTGTGTTTTGATTCTCGATATATTGGGCATTGAATTAATGCCATATAATTTAGAACGACTTAGAAGCAGGTAACAGAGAGACAGTATGCTGTTTAGGATGGTGTGATGTCAGCAGATGTGTTTTCTTCTTGAAAATGTTATTGTGAGTGGTTTTGAATGTGAGACTTGGAGAGTTAGCTGCCTTCTTCTCTTCTCTTACTGCCATTGTGTTTTGAGCCGTTCCAACCTATTGCCACCCCAGTCAAGCTAATACAAACCGAGAATCAAGAGATTTTTTGTCAAGCATAACAAGATGGAATTCATATTCACAAATTAATTTTCCATCCATCTTCCTCCGCTTATCCGTGGTCGGGTCGCGGGGGCAGTAGCCTAAGCAGAGAAGCCCAGACTTCCCTCTCCCCAGCCACTTCGTCCAGCTCATCTTGGGGGATCCTGAGGCGTTCCCAGGCCAGCCGAGAGACATAGTCCAATTAAAGTCAAATTAATTTTAGTATGTGAAAATGAAGCTTGATGTTAATCACACTCAAAGGATGCTTTGATATCTTTGGACTTGGAGGTATCTGAAATGGACCGTATAGGTGGAAACATGTGTTGTTAACAAGATAATCAGTATTCCAGGTCTTTTTCAGAAGAAGTGAGCATCATGTGTTCTACACCAAAAACAAGAAGGTCAGCTTCTTCTCTGACATAGCAGCACAAATGTATAGAGTAACATTTAATGTTTTCAAGACCACATCATGTCCAGCCAGGTCTATGCTTTTTAACAATGCAAACCCAACAACTTGCACACGTTACAAAGGCAGGGCTGAAAAGAGGAAGAGGTCACAGGTACTGAACTGGTCTATTTATAGTTCTTAACTGAAATGGGGAAAAAAAAACACTTGATGGTGATGATCCTGTTCGGTTTTGTTTCAATTCAGTTTAAAAATGCTTTATTAACCCTCAAAGCAAAATTACATAAAAGGGACATTTGTAAATGTAAGTCCATATTATAGCGCCTGGCAAAGAATTCTCAAAGTGATCCTTTGTCACTGTGATTCCATCAGCCGTTGATGAATGGCAGTTCTTGATCTAGTACTAGTGTTAGATCTAGTGATGTAGTACTCTAGTGTTATGTCCTTTCCCTTTATACACCAGAATTCTTCCAGAATCCATAAACCATTCCATGCTATTATACACTACAGAATGAGAAATATGCAAATCCCACCCAGTCTTTCTATGAAGAAAAGATGATTTTCTCAGAAATTTGTTGACTAACTGAAGATCCTCTACCCTTCTTTGCTTCTCCAATACTCAGTATTTCATTGAAACAACTTTTGCATAAAATTGTCATTGCAACTGTTGATATCACCTTTTTCAAATAAAAAAATATATTGATAACAAATTCCCCTCTGACAATTTGCCCCTGTCACCTCCTTACTACCACAAAAAAGCCCCTGTGCCAACTCTTATGAAACGTGCTGCAGGCTAAATCAAATAGTGGATCTATATCAACAAATTTTAAAAAGTAAAAGAGGAAAAATATAATACGTAAATATACTTTTATATCTTTGAATACATAGATATATACAAAGATATAAAAGTCAAATTAAATGTAAGAATCACTGATTTTTTTTCCTTTTTAAATATACACTTTCCATATTATTGTATAAATATCCTTTCACTCATGGAATTGTATTTTACCTTCAAGTAAGCTTATTTCAGAGATTAAATAACTATAATGAAAAATGGTGACGAGAAGAAACTTCTGCTAAAGTAGACAATAAAATCAAGAGACCCCTTACTTTTTTATTTATTCATTTATTTATTCATTTACTTATTTATTACAAAAATATTGCATCTGTCTTTTTTTTCTTGAATAAGTAACCAAATATGCTAATTTTCTATGGCAGTTGTTCTAGTGTAAGACCTTTGTCAAATGTCATGCCTTTGAAAAAGTTTAAATGTGCAAATATGCTGAAAAAGTCAACAGTTTCCATGGGCTATACTTACTTTTTCACATGATTGCATGAAGTCAGTCAGCAGCATCACTGTTTAGCACATTAGTGGGTAGGCGAGCGTAAAAGCTACACACTTCCCCCGGAGATAAAGGTTAGTGGGATTTCATTCAATATGTACAGTAAAGTTGTTCTTTTTTTCCCCCACTCAATACTAACTGATAATGGACAACTGATGGTCTGTCACTTCCCCGATAATTCAATATCTAGCTCCAGATTCAAACAAATAGGTCAGAAATGTCAAACGTCAATGGGAAATGCACTGACAAAAAAAAAAAAAAATATATATATATATATATATATAT
>JAOWBL010003268.1:0-12510 GCA_028564865.1 Zenarchopterus dispar | reverse complement strand
TTCCCCCTGTTATTCTTTTCCCTCATTGCATATTTTGCAGGTACACACACACACACACACACACACACACACACACATATATATATATATATATATATATATACTTGGAAATTCAATAACATATTGTTGACTGAATGCATAAATACATAAACACTTACCATATCTGTAATTTTATCTTCTTGCCGTCAAGCTCTATTGTCCTAATCTTGAAATCAATACCTGCAAGGATAAAGAAGGTTATTGATAATATTAGCTATAAACCAGTCACTAATATACTTATACAATAAAACTATATCATTAAGTTACTATGACGCTTTTAAAACGTTTTATTATTCAAACACAATGTTCTGCACATCGGGGTTTCCGGTGCACTGCCAGAATATAGACATGTCCAGCGGCTAATATGACCAGTATTTCTAACCTAACTATCTGTCTGCATAAGTCAGTAATGTGACATTATATACCTATCAGAACATGTAATGTTGATCTAGCTTGAATCGTAAGAATAAGTTAATTATATAAATACGACTTAGAGGAATATTAATTTCTCTGACGGCAATGGTTTGTCACACTCAGTCTTTAACATAGCACTCCAGCAAGTAGACGCACCCAGAGAGGAAGCCCAAATGCGTACTGTAAACACACAGAATAGCTGTTCATTTTCTGTAAAAACCTACCTATTGTTGAGATAAAGGTCGAGTTGAATGCGTCCTCCGAAAACCTGAAGAGGACGCAGGTCTTCCCGACACCAGAATCCCCTATTAACAGTAATTTAAACAAATAGTCGTATGTTTTTGCCATACTTAGTATTATTGCGGAAATCCCGCCCGGCGCAGAAGGGATGTGCTGAGGCGGAAATGTCGCCCCCTGCTGGCGCGGAATTCACACGCAGCTGCAGGACTTGGGACAAGAGAGCGTCGACGGAGCAGAAAAATCCAGTCTAAAACGTTTTTGTAATGCAACCAGAGGGTTTTTTATTTTTGGCCCGGGCGAACCGGGTAGCCGCCCGGGGAGACATTTATTCATGGCACATGGGGGGCGGCACGAGCACTGAAAAAAAAAAAAGATCTGCCGTTTTCTAATATCTACCATGTCAATGTGTGGGGAATTGGCAAATTGGCGCCCCCTGCAGCTGCAGGCGCCGCTGCTTGCTGGCGAGGTGCTGTGGACAGACTATAGCACGCACGCTGTGGGAGAAGAGAGTGGGGGCGGCGTGGGACAGTTCACCTGGTCTCCCACCTGAAACGAGCGGGGGCGGCGACGGCGTGGGGCTTCAGTCATACCTCGACTTTCTTCCGAATAACGCTCATCTCATTCATAATATAATTAATAAATTCCTGCATATTTTTTGTGAATGGTGTGAAATGGCTAATAAAAATACGAAATTAAATTTTAAAAAACAACTATTTAGTCTTGTCTTCTGGTCTTGCGTGACCAGAGTTGTGGGGGATCATGGGAAATTTTAGCTTTATCGATTGTCAAGTGCCAAATAAACTCAGAGATGGACAGAAAAAGGTCAAAGCCATCAGGTGCCCAGTTTAGAAAAAAAAGGAAAGAAGAAGAGGAGAAAGGAGCAAAGGATAAAGGTCCACAACTATCTTCTCTCTGTCTGATTCCGGTTTCCATGTCAGGAAAGAAGGGCTGTTGTTGGTGGCAATAACTGACGTTTGTTAGCCTTCTTGCTATGACGCTCGCCATGCTTGTAAAACAAAAATCTAGTCTTAGCTCAGCAAACACGAGATTTCATTTTACCATAAGATTGTGCTTTACAACAAAATTGTTACAAGTTCAGTTATTTCTATCATTTAGGTTAAGTGTAGACCATATGGTACAAGCCCAAATCACCAACTCAGATCACTCCAGGTAAGCCGTAAGCCTTTTAAATGTCACATCATACTGTGTTTATGACTCCAGAGAGGCAGTAATTCTAGTCAGGAGCACATTTGTTTGTGCAGGCAGCAGGATGCAGATTTAATCTTACCAGCAGGCCAGAGAATGACATCGGTGTGTACAAAAACATGCTGTGTGATATGTCTTTGCAGTCTGGTAGTTTACATGTTGAAGCATGTGTAGTACTCATCCACCTACATGCACATTTCCCTTTACTTAATCAGATGTCGGATTGCTCTCATCTTTCTTGTGTTTCATTACAGGACATTGTGTTGTGACATAAACATTTAAAAGCTCACTTCCAAGAGATTTACATTACAGATTTTCCACGAAAATGGAGCTGGATGACTACTCTGTGGCTATCTTCACTCTTCTCTGTGAAAGCTAGTTGATGAATTGTAGTTAAACGGACTTACACACGAGCAGTACCTGAGAAAAACAAGGACCTACTTGCTTTTGATTTAAATATAATCGAAACTGTTTTACAGATTTAAATGGTTTTCTGTCATCTGAGGGTTGTGGCTGTTGGTGTGTCTGAATTTCCAATAGTTTGCTTCACAGTTCATGAAAAAAGGTGGTATTATTTTAAGAAACAACAGAAAATTCACTGTCTTAGTGGAGCATACAAGAACGTCTTTACACATTTCATGGTTAACCTAAAGACTATCTCATTCCTTGTAACATTGTACAGCTCTGTGTTAACTTGCCTAAAAAAACTAGACAAATATGCAGAACAGAACAAAAAGGACACAAATACTCATGATTATCAGAAGCAGCAGCTGCTGCATTGAGACTGACACCATCAGCAGCTTTATTTGTGCTCAGAATTTGGTCTACAACACAATTTCTAGTACTGATATTGAAATTGTTTGGGCCCAAAACCTTTTTTTTTTTTTTTAAAAAAGGAAAAGAAACAAAAGAACCATAAATATATAAAAGGGGTAAATGTGTTTAACAGTCACAGATTAGAGTGGAATTACAAAGAATGGATGGTAAGTAGAAAATATTTTTAACAAAAACAAAGTTTCTTTTTAATTGTTGGATGTTCCTCTTGGTCGTTTTACAAGCTATTGAGTTCCAGCAGTGTTGTGTCCAGGGTACTGTGGATTTTTATGTTTTCCTCTTTTGCATTTGCCAGGTTCTCTGCAAAAAAAAAAAAAAGTGGCAGCAGATATAAAACACAACCATTGGATCCTTTAATGAAATATCATTCGTTGTACCTCATATACAGTATCAAGAAACACTTTTGTGCAAAAAAATGTAAAGTTAGAGAGCGACTGAATGACTGACAGAAGATAGCATGAAAAGGAAAAAATATCTTTATTGAGCTTCAGTTCACTGAAACATGAGAGAGGAGCAGCAAGACCAGAAGAGACAAAGTGATTCTGATAAGGCAAAGAGAGACAAAGTGAAACTGAAAACAACTTTAGCCAAGTGCAAGCTTTTACAAGGTGTTCATATCATTGAGGGCTTGATCCAGCTCCTCGCTGATAGCCTTGTATTTCAGCTTCTGAGTGTAGAGCTCGTCTGCAGGTCAAAAGTCAAAGAGGAAGCAGGAGGAGGAAGACCAGGAAAGGAAGAATCGTGCAGGAAAAAGAGAGAAATGACAGAGATGAGGTTAAAAGATTTGAATGTATTAGAGATTTAAACAAACAGTCAGTAATAGGACTGGAAAGGGACTACTGGGATGGATTGTACCTTCTAAGTCATCTATGCTCTTTTCCAGCTTAGCCACTGTCCGTTCTGCAAATTCTGCACGGGTTTCCGCCTTAGCAAAACAGTAAACATAGTAGTCATGCAAAAACAGTTCACATCTATGAACACAGGTAGCTCAGAGAGACAGAAATGTACCTCCTTAAGTCTGTCATTCAGGACTTTAATCTCCTCTTCATATTTGTCTTCTTTCTCAGAGTACTACAAAGACAAAAGTAATAGTTCAGTAATTATTCTCATGAACAAAGTAAACATTTAATTATTCCATCATATGTAGTTATCCTACAAAACGTTTGTCCTTGTTTATTGTTCTAGAAACGTGAATGTGTGAAAATGTTTCATTTCAACCAGCGAGCTGGTATGAA
The DNA here is from genome assembly GCA_028564865.1 of Zenarchopterus dispar. NCBI lineage: Eukaryota > Metazoa > Chordata > Actinopteri > Beloniformes > Zenarchopteridae > Zenarchopterus > Zenarchopterus dispar. Next base: position 8,542 of record JAOWBL010003268.1, on the reverse strand, counting down.
ACCAACCTTTTCAGACTGAGCCTCTAAAGACTTGAGGTTGTTGGTGACATTCTTGAGCTCTTCCTCCAGATCGCCACACTTACTGAAAGAACAGAAATAAAATGGTATGTCGTCTTGGTAACGAGTGAACATGGTGCTTGGGAATGCAACATTTTGATGTATTTGTGCTTACAGTTCTGCAATTTCCGCCCGCTCTTCTGCCCTCTCCAGCTCACCCTCCAGGATTACCAGTTTACGTGCAACCTGTCATTAAGAAGACATAAACTCACTGCCCAGGAACAAGAGAAATGACATCATCAGATCTATTTGGAAACTGAAAAAAGCATGATCTCTGTGTCTGTACCTCCTCGTATTTGCGGTCGGCTTCCTCAGCAATGTGTTTGGCTTCTTTGAGTTGCATCTCTTGAATCTCCATCTTCTCTTCATCTTTCATGGCTCTGTTCTCAATCACTTTCATGCCTCTGTAAAAGAAGAAGATACTCATCTGTTGCTACGTGTTGAGATAGTTACTAAGCTTCTATGTGTAAATTTTCATAAAACAGTGTATTTTTCCATAACCTCTGCCGGCCTCTTAAACAGGGGTGAAGAGGGAGCTGGAAAAGTTCAATAAATTTGTTTTTTAAATGCTGCAGGACCAAAAGGAGCCAGCCCCAGAGTCCTGAAGGCCTGTGCGGACCAGTTACATGGACATCCTGCTTTCTGTCAGTACCAAAGAATATCCCATCTGCTTATAATGACAAATGTCCTGAACATCACAGATCCTTAAAGTCCTGAAAATCCTTGTTTTGGCCCACCTGAGTAAGCAAACAAGCACCTTTCAGAACCAATTGCTATTTGCACATCACCATGGGATTGGAGCTGAAGATGCCACCAATACAGCTGCTCCAACAAACCCACTATCATCTGGGTAAAACCAGCAGCAGTGGGAGGATTATGGTCATGTTTCTTTGGTGCTTTTACACCTCTATTTGCTTTACTACGCAAGAAACTCCAGAACACGGTTAGATGCATCAACGATCGCCTGGATTACTGACTATGGGGACAAACAGAACACAGTCCAGAAGGATTGTGTGTCTGAGCAGGTGGTGTGTAGCTCAACGCTTCTCTTCACTCAGTACACCTTAGATTTCCAGTATAATTTCCGAGTGCCTTCATCTGCAGAAACACCCAGGAGACTGCTGTTGTTGTGGGCCATCTCAGTGGCGGAGAGGAGACTGAGCACAGAGAACTGGTGGATTGTACTGTGGCAGGGTGTAGGAACACCTCAACATGAACATGAGCAAGACAAAGGAGACAGCTGTAGACAGTTGAAGGACCAGGTATGGCAAACACTATTCCCATCCTGGGAGAAGAGGAAGGGGTGGTAAAAAAGTTCAGAAACTCGAGGCTCTGTAACAAGAAGGGAATGAGCAGTCTGAACTTCTTGAAGAAATTTAGATCTTTTTGTGCTTACAACAAGATGCTGAACTTTTTGCATCAATTAGGTTTTCCTCTTTTTTTTTTTTTTGACTGAAGATGTGGATGATTGAATGCAAATCACATATATCTGCTGATTATTTAACATTTACATGGTAATAGGAGAATATTGTGGCTGGTATAGTACTTATGCCATCAGGAAAAGAAAAAAACCCCAATATCTTCAAAACTTTAACACATGTCTTGATAAACACAACTGGATGTACAGATCAGTGCAGACAGTCACCTTTCACTCTCATCTGCAGCTTTCTCAGCCTCCTCCAGCTTCTGCAGGGCTGTGCCCAGTCTCTCCTGAGCTCGGTCCAACTCCTCCTCCACCAGCTGGATGCGGCGGTTCAGGGACGCCACCTCACCCTCAGCCTTCAGCCACAAAAGAGAAATCAGAGGTCAACTAGGGAACATGTTGTGATCAAAAGAGGAAGGGTATCACCAAAAATAGAATTCAAGAAGTCTTCATAGTAAGATAAAAATGAATTAATAAAAAACTTTGCCATGCTCAAAATATATCTTATTCATGCATATTTAGATCCTGAGCACAAATCGATGGCAGGTCCCTCTTAAAAATATTCTTCTTTCTCAAAGGTCACATTTTTTGAAAAATCTAAGAACCACAAAGTCATAAAGTTTTTGCATTAGAGCATGAACTTATGAAAAAAAAGTTGTGATATATGGGTTGTGTGCAGGGGTAAAATGGATCTGTGGTGCTCCTCCAATAGGATTCAAATAAAATAAGTCACAGCAGCTGTGAAGTTTGTGCATGTGGAGTTGATGAATTGCATTTGGATTTCCATATTAGCAAATTAGAGCATGTGCGCTGGTTGCATCACAAGTGCGTTATGACGCTGCAGCTGTACCCCATGTACGTATCTGTTTTTCTAAAGAAGGTAAATCTCAGGGAAACTTCTCTCAGCTAAAACATGTATTGGTCATAATTGTGAGCTCGTTTCCACCAATGGTACACCTTTTGCAGAAGTTTCAGTGGGTAATATTTCACACGATAAAGCACATATTATGTGTCCACAACAGACAGGTTGGTGGTGGACACAGCTGTAAAGTTATGCACACACAAGCATAAGCATCACACAAAATCACAAAATCAACATGTACGGAAATTGGTAATAACATGCAACATCTTAAGAACATTGTATTTAGGAAGTAATTTATCTAAATATCTAAAACGGCTCATGTCTAGAAGTTCAAATCTGAATGAGCAGCAAATCAAAGTCATGGTGCCCCCTACTGGTAACAGGAAGTGATTCAGTGTGTTTGTTACATGGTATAAACACATGACAAAGTATTCATGCCTGCTCTGTAACACTTCCTGTTGAAGACAGGAAGTGCTATGAAATTCCTTTGTGCAACCTCTCAGGAGAATCCAGATCATTTACTGTATGTAAACGTCTTGATCACTCCCTACTGACAGATTGTAGTATAGGTTTCACAAGAACCCCCACTTCCTCTATGTGCTGGTGTAGACTCTTAGTCATCCAAGTCATGGTAACTCTCAAAGCCTTGAAACAAGGCGACTAGAATTCTTTTTCTTTTGTTCTGAAAGACGTTTCATTTTCCATTGTGAAAGCATCCTCAGTTCGAGTTTCAAGCTTCTGAAAGTCCCTCCCTCCATGTTAACACATAGGTCATGGGCCTAATTACAACTACAACTTCACCAAAAACACTTTTTCCTCAAAGACAGTTTTATACATTTATGTTTTTTAAACATATATATACATTTATCTGCTTTACCGTCCAGGCCTCTGAGGTGCAGATGTCCCAATGCCTGCACGCCAATAATAATGTAAGATCAAGTTTCACTTAAGGACTCTGTCTGGACTTGCATCTGCTCATGAGTGATAAAAAAGTAAAGTAATAGCTTCCATTTTCACTTTTAGTAACCTCAGTGACTTCTGGTCTTTGCAGGTTGACCAAATACTCTTAAAAAAAATCCTGCTGACACTGGGTAAGAGAGCGACATATGTAACCCTGACAAGTCTGAAGTGGTACAGCTGGCCCGTTTTTTAACAGGATGTTTCCTGCAGGGCCCATATCACGGATGACCATGTGTGTTCTCTTCTTCCTGTGCAGGAGGGGGTGAAGAAGAGGATGAGGAAGGAGTACAGCTCCTTATTCCTGTCAGGCTTTGTGTCAAAAGTTACTCATTCAAAAGGCTCAAAGGGCGATGGGAACAAAGACTTCTGGATGTTTGACAAAAGCAAGTGCAGCTTCCTGATGTCTTAAACCAGGACTGAGGAAAAATACAAGCTCTACACACGTTATAACCTTTTTTTCTTTGTTTTCAAATTTAAAGAAGCAGACAGTTGATGTGATACTGCGTTTGTAGGTGTTTCAGTGGATTTGGGGCGTGTTGGGGTTAGATAACAGCCCCACAATAGTCTGGACTGAGCGGCCGCTGCAATGACGCCACCAAAAAACAAACAAAAAGAATCTTACAACACAAAAAGCAAGATAATAAAGTCAGAAATCTACAAATGGGAAATGCTAAAAAAAAAAAAAGAAAAGAAAAGTTTCTTTTATGAAGAGAGCATATGGGTTTGACCATCTTAACTTGCAGTTGCACAGTAATTGTTGGTCTTTGGTGGAAAAACAATCAAATAAATAAATGGCCTAGAAGTGATCTTTTAAATGATAGTGCATCTCACGTTCTGGCGCAGTTCCCGTTCCGTGTCCAGCTGCCTTTGTACTTCCAGCGTTCGCTCTTCTGCTTCATCGGCTTGCTGCTGCAGGCTTTGGATTTTCTTCTTCACCGCCTCCATGATTTCGACTGCGCGGCGTCCTCAAACCCAACGACAAGAGTCCAAGAGGTAATCAGCGAGCTCAGAAGGCGATCTGCTAACTTTGCCTTGGTGTTTCAGACTCCGTGGAAAAGTTTTTTCTCGGGCAGGAAATCAGGGACGTGCAGGGCTCCGGTGGGATGGGTAGGGAGGAAGGAAAAAAAAAAGGCTGGGAGGTTTCAGGAAATTTATGACGAGATCCTCCAATCCCGTGAAAAAGCCCGTCTGGGATGACATCACGGGTTTGAGGAGGGGTAGGGACTGAGCTTTTGTGTAATGTCACTTTTTTATGCGAGTGGGAGTGTAGGCTTCCTATTGTGGACTTTTATGGCAAACTTTAGGTGTTGCACATGCTGCATTTTTCTGCTCTGATAAGGGGGTGGGCGAGACTGAGAGGGAAGAGTCACCAGCAGCCTGACTCATAATCAAATTCACAATGTGGATTTTACACAGTGACGGGAAATTATGAAAGTGGGAAAGATCCTTTTCAACTTTGGCTTATGGTTAAAAAAAATGATGAAGTCTTGAAAAAGAAAAAAAAGAAGTTCACATTTCTGTCAAGGAGGGAGGGTGAATGGGAGTGAGGTGGGGCGGTGATAATCCTATTCATCCAGGGTTGTTGACCTGCAGTGGCTTGGAATGTAAATTGATTTGTTTGCAGACTTGACCCGGAGCCATGGGGCATTCCTTCAGAGCCCCCTTCTGCCTCCTCCTCTTCATCCTCAGAGTCACGCCTGGATTTATCCCCTCCCCTTTCTGTCTGTACATTTTATATTTATATGGGTCAGCACCCAACGCAAGCTGTGAAGGCCTAGACGAAGAAATGGTGGACAAGGGTTCCAAAAAACAAAACAAACTTAAAGGCACCCGATGTCAGCTATTTGAATGCTTGATTCCACTTATTTGGGTGTCTGAAGCCATCAGCAAGTCAAAAACTAAGAAGAAGCAGAACTCCATCGCTTCATGTGGGGCAACATGACTTTGTAAATTCAATCTTTCCTCAGAACTTGCAATTTCCGAGTTCCAAGTTGTAAATTTCAACTGGAACGAACACTGAAATCAGAATTACAGCTCATGAAGTCCGAGGCTGTTTCTCAGTTCCAAGTATCCCAAGTCTGGACTTGTGTACTAGGTAGTTCATAGTACTTTGGAGGATGGGAGGACACATTCTGCATTTGGAACAGCGGTGTACTTGTGTACTTGGTGGCATCAAAACAGTTTAATTGTGCATAAAATAAAAACACTAAATATTAGTACTACTGACCATCGACTCCTGTGGCACAAGTGTCTATAAATGTTACTTAACATATGTTTTTATTGGGATGGATGCTTTTGCATTTCAGTAGAGTCAAGTTTGGTGGAAGCCAAAAAGAAAAACAAAATTCAGGAAATATCAGAGGAAATTTTAAAATAGGCTCTATTTTGACAACATTCCCACAAATATGAAATCACAATAACTATACTCTCACAAAACATCTGAAAACTAAATTCCTTTAAACAACAATGAGGTCACAACTGTATGCGTCTTTCTTATTCACTATTACGATACTTCTGCTTGTTGGTGTGAAATACATTCCTACTTTGCTGTCTCAAGGGTACATGTGCTCACAAGTCTTCACTGGATGTATCCTCAAAAATAAGGGCAGAACAAGAACACACCAGGGAGGTTTGGTCGTACTTGATAAGGCTTGAGAAGTGGCAGAGTACTTCTGCTGCAGGTGATGGCAAGTACACAAAAACAAGTATATACAAGCATGCATGTTGCAACACAGCTCAAGATACCACAGCTGTCAAACACTCGGGTGATTTTACAGTTTAGAATAATTTTATCTTGTTTTATTCACCTTAAGTAAGACATACACATAGTGATGTTTACTTTTGTCAGTGGACATGTTTCTATGAGCTAAGTGTAGAGCCTTGTTATGAAATAGTATTCCTAGCAATGGATGTTGGAAAAGATTCATTTTACAACTTTGATGCTGGAACTTTTGGCTGTGACATCATTCTGAGCTCTGAGGGAAATGGAATGCATCATGGAAACCTGCCATTGAGTGAGATGTTTAGATATTAGGATACTGTGACATCACAGAGCCAGAGCAGAGCAGAACTATTCAGCCTCCCCCTCTTTCTTCACTCAACTCCTCGTCATCCTGCTGTATTTGCTGCGAGGCACTAAGCTGTACTATCAATTTCAAAAGGGCCATGACCTGTGGAAGAAAGATCTGACTCCTCAACCTAAAACTGTTTTTAACAGACCCACATGGTCATATGGAACAAATTTGTAATCTGAACTTTTTACTCTTTCTTTGAGGTATTTTGACACGAATGCTTCAGTTATTATATGAAGACTGCAAAAAACTGCAAATGAATTCAATTTGCCATTGTCCTTTTTACAGCATCTTTAGATGAGTCTGCTACAGGTTTTTTAATGGTAACAAATGATAAACCAATATCATTTGTCAGGACTTACTTTGTGTGTAGTTTTGTTAATTGTGACTTGAATAGTGTTAATTTTTGTGTTTGATTACAGTTTGAAGTCCTAGATTTTGTGAAGGTAAGTGAATGTGATGAACTGCAAAGGCTTAATATGCAAGAGATTTTAAGGAAATAAAAAATCATATATTAGTAAAAGAGTATGAAGCAATATTTTAATTAAAAGAACTTCAAAGACAGCACTGTTCATGTTATTTAAAAAAAAGATTATGTCATTTTGTGTTCACAAAGTGACTAAATTTCTGAGTAATCTTACCCAATCCTGTCAAGCCAACGATAACAACTAAAACACTATATATCTGGTGTCATATCAGTATCATTGATTTAGTTAAAGCAGAACATGTCTGTGTGCACGTTTCCTTATAATCACCGTATAAGATCCCATTATTCTGTGTATCTGCCTGAGATTGAACAGGAAAAAAATATGTTTTCGCAGGAAGTGCATGACATCAATGTAAACAGTCTTTAAAGGCCATGTGACATACTGGGAATTGCAGTTGGACTCTGTACTGTGCGGGCCGTAAAGCCAGACAGATGAGAGTACAACATCGCCGCCCCCAAAAAAGGCCAGAGCATTGATTTCATTAAACGCCGCAGTATGGAGCTCTCTGTTTGCTTTAGCTGCATTCCTGGAATTCCTGGTCGGACACAGGCTTGCTGAGTTTTGTCTCTGCTTGAGAAATAGTTCAGTTTCAGACCTCGGCCAGCCACCGGTAACTTGATCCGGAGCACCGTCTGCATTAGAAGTTTGAAATGAATCATTTTATGATTCATTTCAGCTTTCCTTAGTTTTACCAAGAAAATGACTGTCTTGCCTTTTCCCACTTCATCATGTATATTTTGTCACGAAACGTGAGGGTTTTATCTGTGTTGTTACCATGTTGTTTTGTTTGTTTTTTCACTTTAAACAACCAAACATTAAGACGAGTCCAGACATGGTCTTTTTGGGTTGTGTAAGCAGGAGAAGCAACAGCCTGCATGCAGTGGGTAATTACTTTATTTGATGATTTGGTTAAAGCTCATTTTGACAGAGAAGAACTCGTGTCTCTGTTGGTCTGTCGTGTGACAGCTGTAAGTCTGGGAGTTTGTTAATGTTTAAGTATTTGTGCAATACAGAAAAAAACAACAACCGTACAGGATAAGAAGTGCTATATGAATGTGAGTGTGAATCTGGAATGAGGATTAAAACGTTTTCACGTGAATAAGTCTAGAAAAGTGCAATAAAATGCGTTACATTTCACCATATACTGATCATTTTTCCAGCATGAATTGATATCTAGTTCGGTTCATCTGGGAGAGCAGATATAGATGGATTCCAAGACAGAAACCTACAAGCAGCTCCGGCACTTTAATCTGAATAATGTGTTTCAGATGGCGTCCTTGTGGTTAACTCACATCTGTGGCCTTCTTCTCCGACAGTTCCAGTTTCTCCTGAGCATCCTTCAGGGCCTCCGAGTACTTGTCCAGCTCATCCTCTGTTCCCTTCAGTTTCTTTTGCAGAGCGAGCAGCTCGTCCTCCAGCTTAGATGGGGGAAACATGACAGAATTCAGTAAGACAGTTTTGGTTTTGGTCTTTGGATGCAAGGATGATTGAAAACCAGTTGGAGAACCTTGTATTGATATGACAAGGTGATAGAGTATGATGCTTTACTGAACTCTTATACTTTGAGTATTTGAAATATTCTTCAATATTCTTACAGTGAGATTGCTCATCAAGTAATACTTTTTAAGTGAAATGACCAAAGACCATGGCTTATAACTGATCATTTTGGTTTCCTTTCCAA
>JAOWBL010003267.1:0-12515 GCA_028564865.1 Zenarchopterus dispar | reverse complement strand
AAAAAACAAAAAACACCCACCCGTGCTGACTCATACTACACATTGCAAAAAAATGTTGTATGTATGATCAGGCAGTTTCATCCACACATTTACGTGTAGGTGATTGTTTTATTCAGATACTTTACTGCTGCTGATTTTTGAGTTCTTAATATTTAGTTTTTGACTAAGTTAAACCCAAAACCAACTCTTTATAAGTCTACCTGTTCATTAATGTGTTAGGAACAGCTCAATCAAGCAGGCTTCAGAAGCAGCTTGGCCTTTTAGACACAATTCAGACTCCTCTTTACATTTGAAATTGTCACCTTTTGAGGTACGTGATTTGAAGATGGATAAAGATTAAAAACAGATACTGGCTCATTCTACTCTGATCTGGGTCTGTGATGTCACAGAACCCTGTAAATGGTCAAATTCATGGACATACATATTTTCTGACTGGCTCACAAACAGTAACAATGTTGCGCGATGTTGAAGTTTTTGCACTTGGTTTTACTACACACACCCAAACACATGCTCTCCAGCAAAATATAAATGTTTTTTTTTTCCATAATACATCCTCTTCAATTCCAGAGCCTAAAATCCAGTTTTTCTTTGTTTTTCTCTGTTTAACTTGTGTCTTCTGGACACTGGGACATTGACGGGTGAATTGGTATCTGCAGTGGTGCACACTCTCTGCTGGTCTGTTGTGGTGAAGAGCGAATTGAGACAAAAGTCATGGCTCTGTGTTTATCTATTTGTTTTTTGTTCCTACCCTCATCTATGGTCACAAATTGCTGGAAAAAATATACACACATAAAATATACATAAATATAATCGGCTGAAATGGGTTTCCTCTAAAGGGTTGTTGGACCCACCCTTTGAGAAAGAAGTTCAATTGTTCCATAGACTCTTGATGGTGTCCTCACCAGCTGTCCAAACGTCCTCATTTAGCTCCACTCAGAGTGGAGGAGTAGTGGCTGTACTCCACCCTGGGGAGGTGTTTTGGGTAAGTCCAACCAGGGCACAGCTCAGTAGATGGAGGTCTGGCTAAGGATGGATGGATGGTGTTGCCTACATCATATCCACCAGAAAAGACCTAACTCTTCATTTTCTTTGTGCCTTTGAGCAAAACCTGTCCCTCACAACTTTAGCATCTTGTGTCAAGACTATAGCTGCTAAAATCTGAGTCTCTGCCACATTCCAAGACCAAAGTCTGACCCACTTCATGACCCTTGGGACATGGCTGTCCCACATAGCACCTGTCAGCGCCGGGACAGAGCCAGAAGTGCAAAAAGTAGCCCAGATCAGGGCCAAATGTGTCTGCTATCTGGGTCTTCTAAGTCACATTCAAACCTGGGCAGATAAGTAGCAAACAGAAATGAGAGTTTAAAAGCTGAGACATTAGATGTGTGCATCATCTGTCATTAGCTTGTTGAAATTTGGCACTTTTTTCATGCATTTTCTGTAATGTGCTTTCAAACCTTTTCTTTGTGCAGCATTTTAAATATATCACAACGTTCCGTCCAGGCCAGAGAAAAGACGACAGCAGATGGCATTAGATGAGAACGAGCTGGTTTGTTGCTGCGTTATAGGGTTGAAGCAGCAGTGGGTGCTATTGGTTTTGGTTGTGTCAGCTGCTCCAAGAGCAAAGAAATGCCTCCGCAAGACTGGAGGAATAGATAAGACAAGTGGATGAGGGAATTTGTATAAAAGTGGGAAAAATTAACAATGATGAACACAAAAATTTTAAAAAAGGTGAATGTGGGATTGAAGATCAGATAAATACCCAGAATGGATTTATGAAGCTCCGAAATAAAAACAATAAATAATAGGAGGAGGGGTGGGGGGGTGGGATAGCTGAGGAAAAAGAGTTTCAGAGGGAGAGGAGGAAAAAGGTGAGAATGGTTGAGAAGAATCAAAGGTCAGATTGAAGAGGAATCAGTGGTGGAAATGTCTGACATTTAGATGACAGGAGGGATAAAGAAGTGACGGAGGAAGAGGAAGAATAGAGGTCAAAGAGAGAAAGAAGGCAATTTGTTGTCTGAGATAGAAGAGGGAAGACGTTTGACTTAAATGGGACTTGAAGGATTTACGTTTTTTCCTCGGTTTCTTTCTTTTTCACTAGTCTGATCCAAGTGTTTGCTTGATTACTTATTTACGGCTTCGTTGTGTGTTTAAGAGTCATATTTGCATTTCAGCTTACCAACATTTATTTCCCCCACATTTATCCCTTTTTTATTCATTTATTTATAAATGTCTGTGAGCCAGTTTAACTCCAGTGTTTTTCCTCCGTGTTTGCTGGTTTTATTCTCCATTTGTGACTTCAGATATTTTTATTAATTCATTTGTTTATTCTTGGATTTATTTCAAACGTCTGTGAACAGAATGTCTTGAAGACCCGAGGTCGGTTTCAAACTACAAAGCTTTCAGAGTCAGCAGATTGCTGGTTTGTTCAGGTTGCATGACGTCGTGAGAGTGAGACATGAACGTCTCCTGACTGATCCTGACGGAGGGCCGCCTGCTCCAACCATTTCACCATCAACCAGCCAGGCCTGATTTATTTTACCATCCAGTCGTCATCGGCATGTAACTGCATGTGGCAAATGTTAATGTGGGTGAGGGGTTTTGTTTGTATGGTTTTGTTTGTTTGTTAATTTGTTTTTTGATAAAATAATAAAAAAGATATTGATAATCTTAAATTTTAGTACCTTTTTTGGGTTTGACTCCATGATAGCTGTTATTTTTAGTCGTCAACTTTAACTGAACTTTGGAGGACTCATGGTGTTTAAATGATTCTAATTTATTTTCTTTTTTTTGTCCTAACAGTAAAACAGTTTTTTTCTTTCTTTCTTTATTTTTTTGATGTGTACTGATGGGACACCAAACCACAAAGTCTGGATTGTCTTGTCATATGTAAACCAGTCCCAGGCTTGTCAGATATTCTCCACTTTTCATTACAAAAAACAAACAAAAACAAACAAATAACACTATTTAGAGTCCCCTCCTGGATTTTCCTTCAGCTCCACTTATGTCTTGACTCTTATATGACACCACTTTATTATTATGTTGGGAATCAAAAAGTGACAGCTGTTTTTTTTTTACTTTATGAGACAACAGAAGATTTGAAGCTTTATGATGTTGCCATGGCGCCACGAGCACATTCACATGCACGTTTCTTCCTTCTGCCCTCCTTTCTGTTATCCCTGAATTACAACCTTCACGACTTCTTCTGAATAATGAAACACGGTGGTTTTTTCGTATGACGGTTAAACTCTCCACTTATTGTGCAGTATCTCCTGGCAAAGGAGTTAAAGTATGCTTGGGGTTTAGTATTTTTTTTTCATGTATAGACAGTGAGGCAAATTCTGTTTTGTCTTTTTAGGACTGTGACGTAACGGTGAGTTAGTGCCGAGGACATTCAGGGACACCTTTAGAGTCCTCCTGTAGTTTGGTCAAGATCCAAGAAAATGAGAGGCTGGTATTTATGAAATAAGGGGTTCATAGGAAATAACTGCACTTTCCTTGGCTGGATACAGTTAACTTTGTTTTGTTTGGTTGGTTTTTTCGTAAGGACTGCTTTTGAGAGAGACCAATAATCAATTCATAACACATTCCCAAAAATCAGACAGAAACATAAAGCTTTTACCGTTTTGTATTGCTGATGTTTCTTCTCATCACATTTAAATGCTTTGCAGCTTTGAGGATACCAAGTACAGACGTGTTTCGGTTATTATTTTTCACCACCATTTCTGCAAACATGAGCATTAATTTGAAAACTGAAATTCTCTGTTGGGGACAGGTCCGGACTACAGATTGGACCTTCTTCTTCTTCTTCACTCATGCCTCTGTAATATGAGCCGAATGTGGATTGTCCTGTTGAAAAATGCATGAACATTCCCAGAAAATACGAGGCCTTGAAGGCAGCACATGCTGCTGGAACATCTCAGCGTCCGTTTCTGCTCTAAAGCTGTCATCGGAGTCTGGTGGAACGTCTTGGTTCTGGCTTTCAGCAGGTTCTGTCTGTGGCTTTAAACAAGATCAAAAGGTTCTTGTAAGCTCAGATCCAGGTGTTGTGTGATATGGGCTCAGGTGTTTTAATCGGGTTTCTGAAACCTCAGGCCGTGGCTACACAGAACCACTCCTCATCCAGAAACCTCATTATAACCTCATATATTACTTTTATTGTTGGTTCTGGTGGGAAATAGCGGAGGCTGCAGACTGTTTGCTCTGCTGGCGTTACCTTTGTGGCCTCAGAGTTTTGAACGTGCTCAGAGGGGGGATGTTGTTTCTGGTGAACAGTTATACTTGGTGTCGTTCCTTTGATGCTTATTTTTAATTATCCTTTTTTTATTTTCTCGTGTACAAAATGATATCTTTGGGAATTTGTTACTGACAGTGAAAAACTGTCAAAAGTGTGCAACCTGCAGACGTGTGCGTGATTGTGCACAAAATGATGTATTTACTAACAAAAAAGGGAGCAGTCTGCACAGTCACCATGACTTGTTTTTGTTTGTTTGTATTTTTCTTCCTTCAGCTGGTTATTAAAGGAAGCCAGATGAAAACTGATCGATTCCAGTCATCGACAGTCAACGCCAAAAAAGAAAAAATAAACAAACAAAAATACTTCTGTATTATTGGAAAAATAAATATAAATAAATGATTTATTACAAATGAACAGAATCCAACCTCAGTTTCAAAAAAGGTGATATTCTTCAAAAAATGAACATAAAAATAAAATGCATTGATTTGTAAATCTCACAGATGTACATTTTATTTACAAAAGAACAAACATTTTAAAAGTAAAAAATGAACCATTTAGTGGAAATATTTGGTTATTTTGAATTTCATAACAGAAGCCCATCGAAAAAAAGTTAGACGGTAACAAAAGGCTGGAAAATAAAAGTAATATGTCAAAGGTAGACCAGGAGGAATAATCTGTAATTAATTAGAGTAATAAACTGCTGACCACAGATCAGTGGCATTAGAAGAAATAAAAAGAGAGTCTCAGAAGTAAAGATGGACAAAGCTCAACAGTCTGTGAAAAGCAAACTGTTAAAAAATTAGGAATAATGTTTTTTACTGTAAAATGTTAAAGATTGTGAACACTCATCATCCAGATTCAGAGATTTTGGAGAAATCCCTGTCGATCAATATTAGAGGCCTGTGATGTTTGTGCCTTCAGGCGGCACGGCGTTAAAAACAGGCGTGATTCAGTCCTGGAAATAAGTGCGTGGGCTCACTAACACCTCCAGAAATCCCCGTTTACTGTGTCATCCACAAATGCAGGTGAAGACTCTGCCATGAAGCTCTGAAGAGGAAGTAAATGTAAAGGCGATCTAGAAACAGCATTATCTTCTCTGAACCAAAGCTCCTTTAAATCGGGCCTGGGTCGAGTGAAAAAGCTCGTACTGCTTCATGGCAGAACAGCCTGGATGCTGAACTGACCTCCCTGCAGTCCAAAACAGTCACTGATTAAAACGGTCAGAACAGGATAGAAGACAGAAGAGCCCGGACCGTTGATGGCGTCAAATCCTTCATCAGACTCGAGTGAAACAACCTTCCTCCAACAACCGGTCTCCTCGCTGGCACACAGACTGTTATTAAAAGAAGAGGGAGTGCTAGTCAGCTATAAACCTCATCCTGTCAGACTTTATCCAGACGTGTTGCTGCCATCAAATTCAAAATTACCTCATTTTTTCTCAACATGCTATATTTCCTTAATTTAAACATTTGGTCTGTTTTCTGTGTTAGAATAGAATGAGAGTTGCGAATCATTGCAGTGTCCCTGCGTCTGAGATCGAATCCTGATTCTCTCATATGCTGCAAATCCACCGCCACGGCCGCCTCAACATGTGACAGATGTGATGATGTCACAGGAAGTGTTTGTGCTCATTTCATTATCACAGCTCCCTGCTGACGGCTGAGCTGCTTTCAGATGTCAAAAATACAATAATAATGTGGAGCTCGAGTAAAGATCTAAAGATGTGGCCCAGATTCAAGCTGTGCACACACAAACAAGCAGAACGCACACGTGCACATGCATGTGCATTAACGAAGACGGACCACATTCGAATGCAGGTACAGACACAGACGAGCCCCCAAAAAAAACAGACTTCAAAAAGCAGCAACACAAAAGGTTTGACAGTACAAACGACGGTTCTCAAGCGTGCACGAGCGCAGACAAACCATATCAAAAAGAAGAAAATAACTCAGTGATCTACACACACACACACAAAAACATACACACCTGCACAGTGGGTGGAAATCTGCGAGTGCATTTAGCTTTGCAGACAGTCAGGGACACGCGGTTCTGTGAGATCAGACATTTCTATCTGCCGGCGTGCACGTTCTGAGATTAACACTGCCAGGACTGAAGATGAGGAGAAAAAACACCCGGAGATGATCGGACATGTCAAATACACAAGTACACTACAGTTCCAGATGTAGAAGTCTGAACTACGTCCTCCCGAAGTCCCGAGTCGTGCTGGCTAACTATCGACCATGAGTTCCTCAAGTCCAAACTTGGCAAGCTTGGTATCGAGAGCCGGCTTTTGTCTCAATTTACAGTTTTTTTAAAGAGAAACTGGAAAAAAAAAACTTTTGTGTTTTTGGAGAAAACAAAATGTCAACATACCTGTGAATTGTGATTTTCTCCAAAAATCCAACTCTCATGTTTCATTGGATTTTAAGGGTTTGTTGGACAACTTCCTGTTATTTAAAGGTTTTTAGAAAAAAAACTTCAAGTCTCTGGTTTTAGACAATTAAATGGTTAAACTGAAGACAGATTTTCTGTTCTTTTGATTAAAACCTTGAGAACCCTAAAGTGAAACTTGCAGTCTCTAGAGCAAATATATCAAAAATATTTTCTCCTAAAATTTCCGCTTCTCTTGCTCATCTTCTTACATTTCAGCCAGGCTCCAGCTGTGAACATTCTTTTTATTTATTTCTTTGGGATATTTTACAAACAAGCTGTTGATTTACTCAGAAATGATAGATGGCAAGTCGAAGGAAAGTCACAGACGTGAGTCTGAAGACCTACTGTAACTAGCTATGGTAACTGTTCGTCACGCCAACTCTGACCACGAAAACATGATGGGTACACGTGTTCTTCGTTTTCAATTTCCCGCCTTTGTCTTTTCCGTGGTTTTTAAGTTGGGCAGAATGATAGTTTGCTGTAACGTCAGTAAAAATGACAGATACTCAACATTCATCAACTTGGGTAAAAAAAAAATCCTTTTTTTCCCTTCATTACTATGTCTAAGACACATACAGGAAGTAAACTAAAGAAAAGTTAGCACTGCGATCTACAATACTGCAGAAAAACAAACTACACTGCCACCTGGTGGTTGGTGGTCTGATTACACAGCGATGCACCACAGGAACCTCTTTCCTTGTTCGGAGTGCAGCCATGTTGCCCCTGAAGCCGACGGGAACTATTTTGGATTTTGGAACTATTCCAAAGGGAATATTTGAAACATTTAAGATTTCTAGATGCCCAGAAAAGTTTGAAAGATAGGCATGTCTGGTGTTCATGACTTCGGATAAATGTTCCTCCATAACAATGTGCAAAATAAAAAGTTGCATCTCATAGATTTTGAGTATTTAAACTAACAACTCGTTATGTTTTGCATGAGGGACGAACAAAACCTCCAGATGTTCTGGAGTGAGACCGAGCTGCTTGCCCTTTTATTCCAGATCTATGAGGATATGTGTGTACTAGAATTCTCTCCCCCTTTACGTGTGTGTGTGTGTGTGTGTTTGTGTGTGTGTGTGTTTGCATGCACTCTTCACACTAACGATTAAGCTAATGAAAGCAGAGCAGAATTAATCCAGCCACAGCACTCTCTGATGTCCTGTATAGACCTCTCATAAATGTGTATTGTTGTGTGTGTGTGTGTGTGTGTGTGTGTGTGTGTGTGTGTGTGATAAAAAGAGTGTAGTATTATCAGATGACTGAAGGAATAACAAAGCTCATTAAGTTTTAATGGGAGCACACAGCTTTCATTAAAATCCACCACAACAGATTGTGAAGGAATCTTTTTTCTGTATATGTTGTTCGAATAAGTAAAACACGTAATATATCAAGTTCTCGGTAAACATTGAACATTTCTGCTCTTGTATTCCAGTGTCAGCACTTTTTTTTTTTTTTTTATAAAGAAAAGTTTATGAGAAACACTTTTGTTGAAGCACAGATTCACCAGAACATGAGTTTATGTTTGGTGACCACATGGTTGGAGGGTTCAAACTGAATCTTAAAAAAAGCTACTACTGCATTTTTTTTATCCTCACAAAAGATCACATTCTCATCAAAACCCCAAACAGTGGCACAGATAACGGTCTTCAACAGAGGGATCTCTGTAATGTGCTGTTGTGATGATTTATTAAAGAGCTCAGGACTGCTGCCTCCTGCTCTGCTCATCTGGGTCGGTACCAGTCGGACCGCCCTCGTCTGACGCTTCATCACCGAATATTTCCCGTCTACAGATATTTACAAAAGAAAGTACGTCCCCTTTAAATCCCAAAGTCTTTCATATTTGGGACTTCTCTGGTTCCAATTACCTGATCTTAAAAATAAATGAGCAACAGACAAAGAAAAGCTCAAAACATCTGACAAATAGTCTTTTTAAAGAAATGAATAGAAATAATAATCATAATATAAATGGTACTGCTTAGTATTGCATCCAGTGGAATTAAGAGAATAAATAGTTTATAATCAAATGTACCTCACTGATTATAGGTAAGTCTGAGTGTTCTTACAAAAGCAGATTTGACGGGATGGTTTGGAACAGTCAGGTGTGTGTTAACACAGTGACAAAGGGGAAAGACATAAGCAATGGCCTGAGACGAACAGCTGATATTGAACAACAACCTGAGAAGGCCGATAAGGTAATATCCAAATTATTTAGATTTCATCATCCTACAGTTGTAAAGATGATTCACAAACAGAAAACATTAAAGACAAACTTCCCTGGAGTGGACCTCAACAGCTTCACCCCACCCCCAGTCATTTATTTGAGGTGGTATTTAACTATTTCATTTTAAAAACATTTTCTTTTTGTTCCTAATCCTGTCTTGATATGCAGAACCTTAAGAATAATAGAGCTTGTACTGTTCACATATTCACAGCTGGATTTTTCTTCACACTACACTAAATTTTCCCCATTTTGGACTTAAGGCATTAGCTTATCACAGCTCAGCTGATTTTTGACAGCCCTCTGCTTCGTCATTATGGACTAGTTAATTAAACAACCATGACATTACAGAGACTTGCTGTTTTTGCACATCTGCACATCTACTCTGTTGAAAGGTCGTTATGTATATTTGCAACACAACAGCGCAGTGATTAATAACCCTGTTGAACACACACTCACGTAAGAGACTCCAGTGAAACCAGAAAATGATGAGGTTGCAGTTTGTGAAGTCTTTCCATGCGTCTTCTTCAGGGGTTTCTTTTTCATGAGTGGGGTCAGGATGTCAGGATGGAGCAGAAGACTGACTGCTAGATTGTTGCAGCATCTGTGAGGCTTCCTGTTCACTTGTCCGTCACGCGTCATTGTGAACTCTGCCCACTAACCACACGAACAAGATTGTGGATACAAGTGGCAGACATGAGTGGGTGTGGCTAAACTTACCCACACGGTGAGAAGTTCAGTCTATTGACTTGGAGGAGATCCCAAAACAGATGTAAAGCATGCAGGAGAGCTCTCATCTGTCACTGGCCGTGGAACGCCATGGTGTCCTCCTTTAAGACCTGGAGGGGGTGTCCAGGGACAGGAAGTTCTGGACCTCTCAGCGTGGGCTGCTCCCCCCGTGACCTGAACCAGATAAATAAAGCACTTGTTAAATAACATACCGTGGAGAGATCTTAAAAAGTAAACATCTGTATGGGACAGTCTGCATTAAATCTGTGGGGTTGGGGAAGGGCAGGAGTCTAACAACATAAACATTTTGCATTATTTGTACGTATAAGCGCAAGTTTGACCTAAATGGGGTTTTCGATGACCAAACCAGTTAAAAATAAAAAAATGACAAATAATTGTCCACATCTAGTTATCGATCTATCTTTAATATTTTTATTATGTTTTCTGTTTCTTTTTTTAATAAAGAGGCTGAAAAATAAATATGGATGCATTTAAACTTTGATAAAGCAATGTTTTAACTCATTCCAGGGAATCGTTGTGACTCCTGTCCACGGACAACAGATGAAAACTAGCCCTTGGCTGCATCTGGCGTATTTAGAAGTGTTCCTTTGTTGTTGTTGTTTTATTTATAAAGCTCTGTCCCTGTCAAATAGACAAATAAGAAAATAAATACAATTTCCAGGGGCTGCAGTGTGGATCTGTAGTGTCCCCCCTCCCCAGCCCTAACGGTATTTAGTGTGTTCTTATGTGGGCAGATGTGTAGGCGTGTTCTCTGAACAGAATCTGTTTTGGGAAAAAAAAAATCACCGACAGTTAGAGAAAACTTTCTGAGCCAAATGTTTCTGTTTTCATAAGCGTATACATTTTTATGTCTGCAGTGGTGCACGTGTACTCCTCCTCATGCTCTCACAGTTGTGCAGTGTGTGTGCCTGTGTGAAATAAAGAGAGGGAAGTGGGCTTACTGCTAATTCTTTCTCGCCTGCTGATGGATGGAATTGCCAAACAGGTAATCCCCTCAGGGTTCTGCAGGGAGCTGGAATAGTTCAGGTTCTGCTCATGAGGACTGTTGGCCACAAATATGCTTTTCACTTAACTCCGTCTTGGTAGTATAATTTATTACTGTAAATAAAACTGAGAGACATCAGTTAGGTAACATATGACTGCTGATCACTGAAATTTCAAATCTTTCCTGTTTATTCAACCGACATGTGAAACATGTGGTCTGAAAAATAGACTCAAAGGAGACTGTCCGTCCGGGAGCTGAGGAGACCACACAAATATTATCCGTTTGGTTCAATTTTTATAAAATCATTATTATTGGACTTAAATGTGTTAGGTTGGTGAAAAGTCTGGACCACAGGCAGGCCGGTTCAAAACCAGACTCTTCTAATACAAAGCCAGTCTTCTGTTATGGATGCTGAATTCAGTTTAGCATTAACTTCCTGAACGATGCAAAGGGTCCCCTGAAAAACAGCACATGCTGCTCCAGAACCTGCATTTATGTTTTTGGACTGATGTTTCCTTCCCAGATGTGCACGCAAACTGCATTCTTCGACAGTGATGTCTGGAAGTGCTCTGAAGGAATCATTACATGTCTGATCCCGTTCAAGGGAAGTTTTTTCTTTCCACAGTCGCCTGGTGCTTGCTCAGGTCAGAAGATTATATCGAAGAGAGGTTTTGGTGCAATCTGTTGATTTCCTTAGCTAATCAGTTATTATTATTGTTATTTTTGTTGGTTGTTTATTAATTGGACTGAGGTTCATCTAGCACAGCACCCCTCAAGGACTGGACTTGAAGAGCCCTGATCTAGAAAATGTTCAGAAGAAGAACCAACTCTGATTTTGCACAGTCAAGAAAAAAAAAAAGCCGAATCTTTGACTACAAGTGATTGTAATTTAAAATCATGTAGAAACCAACTTTCTAAAGCTAACATCTAAATTTACAATCACCAGCTTAGGAAAAAAAAGACCGGGTACCTAAAATAGACTGTTGCTACGTGGGTGTATCTCCTCCAAGTATCGGTGTAAGACTGAAGCGACTCTGACATCGTCAGTTTAAATGCTGACGTTTCCTCAGGATTCTGTCAAAAGTCTGAGGATCCGTTCACCAGTTTCCCCAGATTTTGGACATTACTTACAAAACAGGATGAATTATTTATTCTCTTGAGCGAGGCTGGTTTTTTCCTCTTCTGTCTCCCCCTCTCCTCCACTCATACACCTTGCTCACTCTTTTACTGTCATCTTTTTTCCACACCTCTCATCTGTCACCTCTCTCATCTGTGGGTCGCAATCTCTGCCCCCCCGGCGTGACACCCCAACTAAACTGCTTTATTCTTCTCTTCTTTTTTGCCCTCTCCAGATTCCATCTTTTCTCCTCTTTCATCCTCCCCCTGGTTCTTCCCTCATGTATTCACTGATCTTTTCTTGCTCTCCTCAACTTGCTGCCTCATTCCTTCGGTCTTCTGCCTGCGCTCTTCGTTTTGCTCCTCCTCCTCCTCTCGCCTCCCCGTTACTCCTTTAATATCCCATCCACCTCCCCATCCTGCTCCGTCACCTCCTCATCCCTTGATTTTTCCCTTCCTTTGCTGAGCCCAGGCTTCTGCAGCTTTGATGTCTATGGGATTTTTTTTCCTCAAAACTCCACTCCACCCCCTCAACTGTGTTACCATGACAGTGAGATATAGAGAGACCTTAATGGAGAAACACTGAGAGAGTCAGTCTGAGGCCTGTAGATAAGGATTTAGAGCACAAGAGGTTCAACTAAGAGGGGAAGTGTAATTGAGGAGATTATTGTTGGGGTTCACAACAACTGAGAGACAGGGAGTAGTATTGAAAATTAGGTGCTTCTAAGCCTCCCTTTGACCTCTGTTTTTGCAGTGTTAATAAACTAATCCTGGGC
>JAOWBL010003266.1:0-12515 GCA_028564865.1 Zenarchopterus dispar | reverse complement strand
GTTAAACCTGTAGGAAGGGCTGTCCTGGTTTGATCTGTAATAAATAACCCGGGTTAAACCTGTAGGAAGGGCTGTCCCGGTTTGATCTGCAGGATTCGTGTTGGCACTAAAACAAGCATCAGTATCGATGAGTATTGTTCTGAATAGTCCAACTAATATACAGTATCTAAAACTGGAGGCCATTTAAAATACCTGAAACTGAAATTTAAAATCTTAAAGCTAGATTTATTTATCAGCTCTTAAACTGTAAATGAGCTGACTGTTTCTAGTAAAATCATCTTTAGTAATTTAAAGCCTTTAAGTTCTGAAGGTGCCTAAACATCTGCAGTTGCCATCAATAGATACGGTACATGTTTTGCTTTTTTCTCTCCTATTTTAACATCAGCTGAGGAAATAACAGTATTTATTAGGTCTGACTGAGACGGGAGTTCTGGGGAAGGAAAGTGTTTCTATCTCTGTTGTGTAGATTTGACACTCAAGACATTTTTAAAACCTCAAAGTCCCTGCTGGTCTGTCTGTTCTGGTTTAGACGGACAGCAGTGGGACCAAGGTGAACAAACGACGGCATCTGCAGTCTGATAAACACATGTGGATGGGGACCACCACTGGAAACGCTCTCTTTTACTAGATCTACGTCACATACTCCATCACAAACGCTGCCTCAGCCCTCACCTAACGCTGGCGTCTCATCTCCCATACTCCTCAGCAGCAGTTGCACTCAACTGGCAGGTTGGTTGTTTAATCACTTTGAAAACGCCTGTTTTACCCCTCGATGGTTATCTGACAGAGTTTACCATCGAGTGTTGAGCTGCTTGGAAAGACGAGCCCTTTGGTGGATACTCACACTGAACTAAATCCCACCCTCATCCATTAGTTGCAGAATATTAGAAACCAGTCACTTGGATTTTCCGTAAACTTTTGCCATTCTCTGTTTCTCACCCAACGTTAAGCGTGATGCTGATCAAACTCTGGGTTTGTTTACATGTTGTAAAGACAATAAGGTTGTTTAGTGAAATCATTCAAAATGATTTTTTCTCTTGTGTCTGTTAAAAGAACTGCACCAAACAAACGCATCTGGCACGTTTAAGCTTTTGTTACACTTTAGAAAACTTCCTACTTATTCTTGAAGTAAGAACTGTACCTGGTTTGCGACATTTTTCTAAACGTAGTGTAACTAAGTTTAGAAACTTCAGCTGTGACAGTCTACATGCCTATCAGGGGTAGGTAACCCTGGTCCTCAAGCTATAAACACGTACATAAGCATATTTCCTGTTCTTTCACCACAACCGTCAATGTTGACAAAAAAAGAAAAACAAACAAAAAGCAAAGGCGTTGTGGTGGGGAAAGATCAGTTCACAACACAAACATTGATCCAGGACTGACCACTGACCTGGACGCCGTTGTGGATAAAGCCACGGCGGTATCGCGCGGGCCTCAGATGGGGGTATTCTTCGGTGCTGGTCACCTTGATCCCCCACACAGACTTCCATGCTTCGTACAGCTGGGTGTGAACCGGGTAAACGCCCGAGTGGTGCGGAGCAACTGCGTAGCCCATATCCGTGGGGATGCCATGCTCCTGGAAGAGCGTCAGGTGGACAGGAAGTAGGTAAGCAGACGGTCAAGCAGACGGACAAAGACACAGCGGATTCAAGCTGCTCACAGACGTTTTCACTTTCTGTCCGCTGCTCTTAGCCACTGATTTGACTTTATTAGGATTTCTTGATTAACCCTCTGGAACTCCAGCAGTTTCTGTTCGTCACATTTTAAATGATGTCTGCACTCCTCTAAAATCCGTTAACCTGTTTTAAAATAGTCCAGTCACGGCTATGAGCAGATGCAGCTCAAATAAAAAGGTTCTCTGCAGTAGAGCGCAGCTATAACAACTAAATATGCAAACTAAAAAAACGTTTACTTATTTTACTCAAAGTGGAGGGAAAATGGAAATACTAACAAGATTTCTCAAAGGTTTCCAGAAAATTACAACCTAAAATCCAAAATAGTTTTAAAAGAAAAATATTTTAAAAGGAAAAAAAAAAAAAAAAAAAAAGGATGACTGTGGTGCTTTAACTGTTTTGAAGGAGAGCTGCTTCAGTCCTCAGTCTCCTTTATGGTGATGTTTTTCAAGCCCCAGATGTTCCTCCAACTGTCTTTTTTTCATGCTCCAGATGTTCCCCCAAGTGTCTTTTTTCTTTTTTAAAGCCCCAGATGTTCCTCCAGGTGTCTTTTTTCTTTTTCTCAGCTCCAGATGTTCCTCCAGGCATGTCTCTCTTTTTTTGGGTGCAGGTGTTCCTCCAGTCGTCTCTTTTTTTTCTTTTTTTAAAAAAAGACATCCTCCTGGCATGTCCTTTTTTCGGCTCCAGATGTTCCTCCAGGTGTCTTTTCTTAAGGTCCTGATGTTCTTCCGGGTGTTTTTTTTTTGAATGCTCCAGATGTTCCTCCAGGTGTCTCTTTTTGGTACCACTTACTTCTCCAGCCTTTTGTTGCCCCTAACTAGGTATTTCAAGACGTGCATGCTGCTGCCATCCAATTCAAAATATGCTAATTATTTTCATAAGATGGTCAGAGGCCTCACATTTGTCGTCTTCTGTGATCTTAAGTGAATAAACAGAAGTTTTATGAGAAGTATAAATCCTTGCATTCTGGTTTTATATACATTTTAACAGCTTCTCATCCATGTTTTGGATCTGAGGTTGCAAATCATAAAACTGTTACCGGTTGGTTCTTGGTGAGGTTCCTGCACTCGGCCACCTCTTGGAAACAGTTGTGCACGTTTGTGAACATTACCTATGCTCAATAAAGTTTACCAAAGTTAGCATATGAATGCTAATTAAAGCAAAGAGGATTTATCTGACCTAAGAGCACAGTGAAAAAGCAGCCATTTTTAATAGATTTGCGAGAAGAAAACATTTTTCTTCCTCTTTAACAGGTTCTAGTTTTGACTCATTTGTATTTCTATCGATGACGCCTTTCCCATCTTCTCACCTGAGCAAAGACTTTGTTGAGTCTCATCTGCTCGGCCAGGACACTGACATTGTGGAAAAGGTGAGGCTGCATGTGGCTCCACATGTGAGGGAACCACCAGAAGTCCATCCTGTGCTGCAGCAGCATGTCGTCTCCATGGTCCTCCTCATCAGTACCTCAACACGCAGATGCATCATAGAGAACATCACGTACCACTCCCGCACACATTTCATTGCAATGATGTTGGTCCAGATACTTCTGGACCGAACTGCTCCATACCTGTGTGATAGAACTTTCCTGAAAATCCCAGGTTGAAGGTGAAGTTAGGTACCAGTGCTCTCAGCTTATTCTGAGTGTTGAGCAAAGCCTGCAAAACAATAAAGGCCACACTTCATCAGTGACAAGATGTCGGTTTTATTTCATATCCATCTCGTAAAGGAATTACTCATCATTATTAAACCTCAACAATATCAAAAGGAATTATTCAATGTGGAAAATTTGACTTTTTTTTCATATATGAAAGCAAAACCTGACTACTGACCAAGTTAGCTGGAAATAACGGCTGCATCCAACTGTTCCCATACAAAGTCCTAGAAAATCATCAACGATTAGGGATATTTCTGATTGTTTTAAACAACAAATGTTAAAAAAAATATATGCTGATGCACCACTTTTAACACAATTTCTTCATGGTCAGTACTGAGTCTGTTGTAGAGTTATTATCGAAACCAGCATCAGAAATACTGACATGGCCGAAAATGAGCTTCTCGTATCAGTTTTCACGTCTGTCAATCATCTGATGTTATTTTTAAAAGCAGATTCCCAATTCTGAAATAGCCAACACAATAAATTACACAATACTGCCTTGAAACTTGCCGCCTGTGTCCAGATGGCACCTCAGCAGCTATTTTAGATGGAAAATCCCACCTGGAAAACTGTGACATGCTCATCACACACGGCTGCAGTTTCCACAGCTGGCACGAATATTGATGAAATGACACATGCAGTTCTTATCAAGCATTGAAGAAGTGATCATGTGTGAAAAAGAAAAAGTTTATCAAGTCAAACTGCAGCAACAATCTCTGGAGTCTGCGTTTCAGAAATAAGAAAAATTTGCAAAAAGAAAGGCAAAAAACTGGAGCAAAGACGAATAAAAGTGTAAAATTGATCGTCCTGGATTACCAGTCCCACTTGCTCGATAAAAATGTTGGATTTCACTGTGTACTTGAGCATCTGGAGCCACGATTCAGTTTCACAGCTCAGACATCCATCTCTGAAACTGCTTTCTCCAAACACAACAAGACTGATGAGCATGTTTCACATCAGCTAGAAGAAGCGAGACAGCACGCTTGAACTACTGACAACTCAAATGTGCTCAAAGTTTAAGTCCTGCATTTCTTTATTTAATCATTATGTAGCTGATGTTCATTTAAAACGATGAAACAACACTGGTACTGAAGCAGAAGTTGGCTGATACTCAAAACTCAGGTGGTGCTGGAACATCTCCATCACCTACTCTCAGAAGAAAACTTATGATGGTCAACAGATATGAAACCAGCAGATCCCTGCTTAAGAAGAACTCTTCCTCCCAATTGACAACAGTAACGTGGTTTATGATGACAAAAAAGAAAAAACATGCTCTCGGTGTTGGTGGATATTTACTGCAAACTTTTAAAGTGAATCACTGGGGAAACAACTGCAACACGGAACCGTTTAAGGAACTGTGGGACCCGCATTCACTCAAGACAGATTAAAGATATTTAATTAGCAGTATTCCCATGTGAGGAATAAAGTCAGTCCTCAAAGCTGTACAAGATTGTTTAATCATGTTTTACTACGAAAGCAACTTCATGACAACTGCAGCAAATCCTGTTGTAGGAAAAACATCTCCAAGTTAATCGGAATAAATATCTTCAGAGTTTCCGGCGTGACTCATTAATCCATCTAACTTGTATATCACCAAGTATATCCATCAAAATGTTAGTTTAGGGGAAAAAAATGTCTCCTTTCTAAAACATCCTCCAACCGTGTAACGCTCAAACAGAAACCTTTTTTTAATAATCACAAAAAGAGACAACATTTCAAATGAATAAGTTTGTCGCCCACAAGACTCTCATTAAGGACTCCAGGCCCATCCACTTCAAGGAAAATAATAATAATAATAATAATCATCATGGGGGTACACAGTAGTTATCTACACAACTACAGCAATGTGCAAACGTTAGAGCACCTCTTTTTTTCCCCCTTTTTAATTTTACTGGTTTTTGGTGTAAAATCATAATATAAATCCTCTGACCGCGGTGGAATTGGGTATTAGGCAAACAACATTTAACTTTTTACCATAATGTCATTATTTATTGACCAAAATCAAGCCAAAAAGGAAAGAAAACAGAATCTAAACTGAGTAGATTCTTGCTGCTTTTGGCAGGATTCAGGAGGACACGTTGCCAGGTGCTGCTATTCAGTCAGTGAACAGGTGTGCACATCTCTATGGACTTGGAGAGCCAAGCCGTGCTGCACACCAGTCTGGAAACGGTTATAAAAGCATCTCCAAACCATTTGGAGTTCGGTGCTCCACAGTGAGAAAGATTACTCACAAGTGGAAAACAACAGCTGCCAGTCTTCCCAGCAGTTCATCCCTCAGTGAACTTCCTCCAAGGTCAGACTGTGCAGTTCAGAAAAATAAAAGGGAAGAGCTAAATGTCAGGCCTTACTGAGGATGTTCAATGTTTAGCTCCATGATAGCACCACTGGAAGGAGAAGTCTGGAGAAGTACAGTTTGCTTGGAACGGTTGCCAGAAGAAACCCTCATGTCTAAGAAGAACATGGAGTTCACAAAACTACTTCTGAACAAAGTCCTGTGGACAGATGAGACCAGTGTGGAGTTGTTTAGGCTTCACACCCAGAACCGTGTTTGAAGAAGCCCACCAGTGGAGATGAGATGATTCGGGTTGTCTTAGAACCACAGGACTAGGACAGCTTGTGCTCACTGAGTGGACCACGAATTTCTAGAGACAGATGTATGACCTTCTGCCTGAAAGCCAAAACTTGATCTAAACTGGGTTGTGTAAACAGGACAACAATCCAAAGGTCACCAGCCAATCTGCATCAGAATTCTGTAATAAATAAAATCATGAAAGTTTTGTTATAAGACAGTCACATTTCAGACCTCAACCAGCTTAAAATGCTGAGGCACGAACATAAGAGACCTCCGTACAAGTGAATACCACAAAACCTCTGTGAGATGAAGCAACGCTGTCAAGAAAAAGTGGATTCTTTTTCTTCCCATCCCCCAAACACACATTAACTAAACTAATGAAATGACAGGATTAAAAAAGCTGGTAGTAACTTTTCCACACATTTGTATGACACTGTGGTGAGTGATAATGTTGGAATCATTTTTGGGGGACTTAAAAAAAAAAAAAAAAGACTGAGGTGACATTAAAGTCGAGTCACGTCCAGTCATCTGTGGTGCTGAGAGATGGACAGCTGCAACCCTTAACATCAGTACTTTCCCATCATCCTTCATTGTCACTCTTCTCACATTACCTTCAACACACTGGCCAGCAGCCACTGAAGTCTGTTTGCTCTTTATTGACGCCTCTAAGCACATCAATGATATTAAAATACTAAATGAAATGTGTTGTAACGCTTCTGATCAGAGGTCCTTGAACCCACAATTCTCTGGTTTCGTCTCCATGTTGGACACAACAGCAGCAGGTCAAAGTCCAGTCTGGTCCTGGTTGGTGTGTTTACAGAACATCACTGGCCAGCAGTGTTTGCGTTTCTTATCGCTAGAGTTGCTGTTTTTGATGTGGAGACCATTAACAGCTTCAACTGGTTGATTTAATCCTCAAATGCTGCGTTAGGTCTTCTTTCTGCTATCTCCAGATGCTCTCTGACCACAGGAAGCGTTTAAAAGTTCCTAGAACTACTGGTGGAAAGGACCCCTGTATGTGTCTGTGCCACAGGATGGGGTGGACTACAGACCGCATCAGCAAGGCTGACATGCGTCTGGGGGATTTGGGGTGCTGATCCAGGTGTCACCAGAAGATGGGCAGGGTAGTTTCTTTTTATTCCTCATTTCCTAACTGATCAGTGTTTATCCCAGATGCTGTCTTCAGCAATCAAGATGACCATAAAATGAAGCGTCTGCAAACTCTCACTCCTAATCTAATCTTATTGCCATCTGTATCTATTTTTAGATTTTGTACGCATCCCTGTGACAAATTTAAGTTGCATTTGAATGCTCCCCAACAAAAGGTGGTCCTTTTGTGTCCTAAATCTGTTTAAAACATCTTGGGATAAGGTTTTCAAACAGACAGTTGCCACGGTGAAACTAAAAGACAGAGATGGCTTGTCTGACTAAGCAACAGTAACTAAGGGGGTGGGGCTTCACGTATGCGACATCATCAACAAAACGCAGAACAGATGGAAACATCTTTGTCTGCAGTATTTGCACCCTTTTTTCCTTACTCACAATAAACTCAATGCTGAATTATGGAGACACAGAAATAAAGAAACCTAAACCTTTGAAAAGATCAAATTAAGTGCTGCATAACTGGCACTTTTAAAGACAGACAATCGTTGCTGTATCTTTACTGGGGCAGAATATAAAACAACGGTAATGGATTACATCACATTTGAAGACTCTTGTTTCCACTGGGCTGGCATTGTGTAGGTATTTTTCTGTCTTGTTTGGTCCACAGCCAACAGTGTAAAATCGTGACACGTCTTTACGTACAAACTACAGAATGTGAGTATTATTGTGTGCCATTTATGATGACACATCCATCCATCCACACCTGTTTCCTCTCCATTAATGTGTGTATCTGTTCAAACTCACTGCTAAAAAACAGTCTGTGGGGTTTGCTGATCTTTATGTTCTGAGGAGAACATCAGTGATGATTGTACGTAAATCTAAGTGAACCCTCCAGTTGACGCACTCGCAGCCATGAAATCACACAATCTCTATTCTATATACATTTGTATAACTGTGATAACCATGGTTTTTGGTGAAGGTTGTCATCAGATCCTCATCCCTACATCTCTACCCAAGACTAAGCAGATGAAAGTCCTAAAGTGTGAGATTAAATGATTTTATACAAATGTCATTTTGTATTGATGCTACTGGATTATCCATGTTAAGTCGATGTGTTTTCTGTAGATCCATGGATCATTACAGTCCTAATCTCTAGTAAACACCTGTAAAAAAGTTACCAGCACAAAAAATATGTCTTAATGTTGGGGTATGTCTTAACATTAAGAAAAGACGCACCTTGATGACAGCATAAACAACAACATGGAGACCAAACAGGAAGAACTGCTGAATTAAAGTACTTGGTTTAAGCTGTTACGCAAAGTTTATATGCAATAAAACTGTAACTGCAGGAAGAAAAGCATCTTGAAAATCTATAAAAACAATCTCCAGAAAAAGTTTGCTGAAGAGTTTTCAACACCTTGACAACATGTGCCCGCGGGTGTCAACACTGGTGTAATGTGGATGGAGATCTTCTGACACAGAGCACAAACACTAGCGTAGACACTTTGAACTTCTTCAGCAAACAGTCTACACTGGTCTTCAGCGTGAAAGAAACATGTTTACTTCTGACAGTCTACCACAACACAATCAACCAGCAGACTACATTGGCATCTCGTTGACTGAGCTCACCCACCTCCACATCAGACACCTTCATCCGGGTTCCCTCCTTTCCAACAAATATGTCGTCCACATCCACCAAGATGTGTCGGTCCAAGGACAAACACATCCTCTTCCCTGTCAGGTAGGCGATGGCGTCAACAAATATAAGCTTATGAAGCCAAAAGTTAAGATTATTTCCAAAGAGAACTCTTTGAATTCCATCATGGAGTCCCAAGTCCTGGACCACTGTGGCATGGAGGGCCCGCATGGGGCTGGGTCCAAACTGTACCAGGGTCTCAGAGGACTTGGTGCTGGCCAGAAGAACTGGCTCATATGTAGAGTGGTTAGACTGGAAAACGGTCCAATCATCCCCTGGTAACAAGCCCTGCTCCACCTGGTTGGGCTTGGTGATGTAGAGCAGAGGAGCGTTGGGGTTGATGCGGTAGTCCCTGAGTCCCAGGTGTGAGTGCAGGAAGAGGGGGAAGCCTTTGAGTTGGGCGCTGAGGAGAGAGTTCTCGTTGGCTTTAAAGAAGCCAATGACGCCCACTCCATACTCAGAACAGTACTTGTCCAGCAAGTCCCGGTTCCACACATCCAGGTTGACGTATTTCAACACATTTTCATAGATGATGAGTGCGTAGCGACCACGGTTATGCTCTGTCAGAGTGGGCATGTCACCCTTACCAGGAGCGATCTCTGTACGGTAGCGGAAGCGACTGGACTCCAAAATGGCAATAATCTCTTGGCCCAGCTGGGAGTAGATGCTCTCAACAAACACCAGAACCACTGGATCAGTCCTGGAATTGTCCATTGCCTTCACTTGCCGAGGTCTTCCCTGATACAGGGAATGGAAAAGAGGTGCCCTGTGGCCGCCTGGCCCTCCGCCATCAGCCCCAGTACTCATGCCCACTACCGCCCCCCCACCTCCACCGCAGTCACTTAAAGGTAAAGGTGGGGGCTCCTTGATTTTGGGGCTGTTGGAGACGTAGTAGGCTAGGAAAGCCATGGACAACAAGCAGAAGACGATAAGTGCCAGGATGAGGCGGTGCAGCTCCAGCTGTCGAACGCCCCGCAGCAGCTTCCAAACACCAGAGCCTGCACCCACCATGATGTTGCAGGTGGGACGCAGGACTGCAGAGATGTGGTGTTGGAGAAAGGAAGGAGAAGGTGGGAGAGGAAGCGCGAGCAGCAGGTACTGTCACTGAGCTGTGCTGATAAACACCCATTTACATCAAGTCACCATGGCCAACATCGTCGCCACTCTGCTACCAGCATTTAAGTGCAAAATAGCCTTTCAGGGGACTAAAAAGAAGGTGGACACAAGTCCAAGGTACCACCTGGGCTACCTGCTGCTCGGTCACCTCTCTATTTCAAGCAGCTCTACACATCTCTGACCACATGTTTCTGTCCACAGATGTCCATGCTGTCCACCACCAGATGGAGGGTCAATGCTGCTGGTCTCCAGATTGAGTGTGAAAGTCGTCTGGATGTCCCACCATCACATCCATGACACTTAAAGTTTAAGAAAAGAAAAAGGAGAAGGGAGTAGGTCAGGTGAAAATAAGAATAAGAATACAATAGTGACAAAGACAAGGGAGAGAAAAATCAATTGTGTTGATCAGTTTTAGTAGCTGTTCTGTACAATAATGAAACAATTTCACCTACTAATGACACTGACAGGAAATATTCAGAGCATTCAGTCATGTGAAAAAGTTGCTGCTTATACTTTTTAACATAGTTTTTGTGTAAAAAACAGAGTACTGGTAATTATCTGAATATTGTGGGTCTCAGTATTAGGAAAATACAACAACATTCAACATTTTTTTGCCATGTCACTTTTTGATTTAATTTTTTTTAAAATAAGGATTTTTTAAAAAAGAAAACATGTGGGCAATACTAAGTACCCCAATGACAACAGACTGTACTTTTCTCCACTAACGTGAAGAAGACATTCCCTTTAAGCCTTTAGCAGTGTTTGATCTTATGGAGGAACTTTGTTTCTGTTCACTCTGAAGCACTCCATTAGCTCAAAAGTTTTTGTGTATTCACAGCTCTTCTTACATTCCACCACAGCATTTCAATCAGGCTCAAGTTTGGACATGGACGAGCTCATATCAAAACCCCACAACTATTGACTTTATATCACTGATCTGTTCCATAACTTTAATTCCCACATCTGTCTCCAGAAGACTCTGGTACACATTGGAGTTCATGTTCGAGGTGTCCAGGTCCTAAACAGCCCCAAAACATCACCAGTGAGTCAACATAAATATGAGGCATCTCTGCGGTGACGCTGTGTTTGGTTTTCTCCAAACATGGTAACGGTTATTAAGGCCAA
Source organism: Zenarchopterus dispar (assembly GCA_028564865.1). Classification (NCBI taxonomy): domain Eukaryota; kingdom Metazoa; phylum Chordata; class Actinopteri; order Beloniformes; family Zenarchopteridae; genus Zenarchopterus; species Zenarchopterus dispar. Next base: position 1,575 of record JAOWBL010003266.1, on the reverse strand, counting down.
ACATCTCCAGTGTGTCTCATCCATCCATCTACAGGACACTGGTTCAAAAGTCTTGTTCAGAAGGCGTTTTGTGAATTTCCGATATGCTTCCTGCAACATCCCATCCAAACAAACCTGTTCAGTCTTCTTGCTGTGCTGCCATGAATTTTACATCTGACACGTTCAGAGAGGCCTGTAGTGTCTGAGGTGAAGCTCTTGGGTTTTTTTTTTTTTAGATGTCTGATCTCCATCTTCTGGAACTACTCTGGGAAGACTGACAACTGTCTTGAATCTTTATATTTGTTAAAAAAAATTTTTTAAAAAAACATTCAACACTGCACAATATTGAGCTGCAAATTATGTGGAAATGGTTTTATGACCCTTTAGTGATTTGTGTGCAATAAAAGGAAATCCCACCAACAGTCAGTGAGATCACAAAGATCAGTCGAAACTAAAAATCTGACTGATCTCCTAAAGCTTCACTGACTTGTTGTGACACTACGAAGACTACATTTTCCATTCATTTTCTTGAGGAGAACAGGAGCAGTAAGTGACATGTCTTTAAAGTCTTTTTAGCTTCATTTTTGCTTAATACTTATTGGCACAGTCAAAAAAGATTAGATGTTAATGTTTAATACTGAGATCCACTATGAGCTGGTTTTTATGTTGTTGCACAGACATAATAAAACACCAACTTTTAGACATGACTGTAAGCAGTAAGTCAGACCAAAACAAAAGGAAATGACTCCAGTAAATTTTCATCTAAGAACCATGTGTAATGCTTACCTTAACATTGCAGTTCTAGATGATGTTCTGATCCAGATCTCAAAGGTCTCTGCAGCAGAAAAACACAGCCAGCTTTATCATTTACACATGAAAACTCCAACAAGTCTGAAACAAAGACACAAAATAAACGTTCAGACAGGATTCTGGACCTTCGTTCTCCGCCTGAAGAATCTGAACCACACATGAACATCTGTCCAACAACTGTCCTCCAGAGTCGTGTCTTCTGACACAGATGGTTAGTGGTATCATGTCATCACAGAAACCCGTACTCTGTTCCTCTTTACTAACGTGGTTTTTTTCTTCATCTCTGTAATATCAAAAAATTAGGAGCATCCTCTTCCAGATCGATGCTGGAAAATTAATTCATGAGTTTGTAACTTCTAGACTAGATTACTGAAATGTATCATTAGCAGGATGTCCAAGTAATTCTCTGAACATCATCCAGCTGATCCAAAATGCAGCTGCGTGAATGCCGACAGAGGTCAGAAGGAGAGACCACGTCTCTCCTGTCTCAGTCTCCCTCCACTGACTCCCCGTAAAATTTACAATCCAATTCAAAGTTCTGTTACTTGTGTACAAAATTCTAAACACTCAAACTCCTGGTCATCTACAGACCTGATATTTCCTGATGTTCCTGACAGAAATCTCCGTAGTTAGCGTAAGCTTTAGTGTGTTAGGGCCAGTCGTCATAGTTGCAACTACAGGACAAAACTAGAGCAGACTCGTCTTAGCTTCATCCTTGATATGCTGCTCTAGGCCTAGGACACCAACATGATCCAGTGAGAGGTGCTCCTCACCCTTCTTCTCTTT